>JACEIK010000500.1:208216-219963 GCA_018107945.1 Datura stramonium | reverse complement strand
ACATATTCTTCGACCATCGCCACGACGTCACCAACTACTAACATCAACCAATTCCACCATCATAACCACCACCACCATCACCAACCGTCACCATCATGTTAGTTACTATAACACCAACCACCTCACACGTCACAATTCCTACCACTACGAATCATTTCCACCATCACCAGCGAATATAAATTTTAATCATTTGGATATGTATTCAGATTCAAAAGCCTTTAACCTGCATGAAAACAAATGAGGTCTTGGCCAGAAAACAAAAATTGCACAGTATCTACACAACAATTTAATCAAATGAAAGTCATGAGGCCTTATACACTAGCAATATCTGGATGGGTTAATGGGGTGAGGCCTACTTTATTTTTAATCAAAGTGGCCAGAATGGCCTTATTCATAAATAGAGAACAAACGAAACCCAACTAAACCTGTCCTAAACCGGTTAAGCCCAAAACAAATACAAATTAAAAAACAACAGAAAACGAGAAAAGGAAATTAAGCTAATAAAAAAATTACTACATCAATAGAAATCTGACCGTCTACTATGCATCCATCGACAAAGAAGCTCCCTTGAAAGGAGGTACAACAGCTCCTCCTTCAAGATCTCAGCTATGGCAAGCTGATAGAGAGGACAAGCACAATTTTTTCTCTAAGTGGAGTTGGGACTAAACAAGGGGAATGAAGCTAACTAGAGTACCTGAACCTGGGATTTATAGTTTGTCAAAATCTTGGGGTGATGCTATTTCAGCAACCGCAAGCTCTCACACAGATGCTATGTCATCCAAATCCCAAATAGGAGAATCCTCCTTGCTTTGACCCTCGTAAAAAAACCCAGAATTCTTCATAGCAGGTTTGTTCATCAACTCTATCTAAATAGATAGGCTCTTGATGGAGTGGAGACTAGCACAGGAATATGTTCCCTTCAACTAATAGATTGCTGACAAGCCATTTGAGGTAAGTCAAGCTAGAACTGGTGATGCAAGAAACTCACTTTCAGCAGACACACCAAAGAAAAGGATGAAAATCATTTAGAATGTCCAAAAGAGTGGGCAAAACCAGATTTTCTTTCTCCTTGTTATCTCTAAGCATTTCTATTATGTTTGGTTGCATTTAATGTTAATTGAATTTGTGTTTTAATGGTGAATAATGCCTAGCCAGTGATTATTATACCGCTTACATTTTATATGCACTTTAAATTTGAATTGTAATTATTGCACAAATGATGGACATTGATCAACTTATATACTACCATCTCTCCAAATTGAATAATGTGATTTGCTCTTACAAGCTTGGTAAGAGAAAATTTTCAGAATGCCCTAATCATGAAATTTTCCAGAATTTTCTGGTAAACGTTTATGATTCAAACAAGATTGTTCAAGTTTCTCAAGTAGTTTTTGTAAAAGGTTCTTTCCATTGAAGAATAGCTTTGAAAGTGCTTTTCATTGAAAAACTCTTCTTTCCCTCCTGAAACACAAAGAACTCTTTAAAAGAAACCAAAAAACTACAATATCCAAGCACAATTTTCTTTGTTATAAACCTATTTCTAACAAACGTTTTCCAAAAGTTGTCCAAATGTTTATGATGTCTAATGTTCACAAGCTCAATGAACAAGGTGAGTAAAAGGTCCTATTAAGAAGACTGAAAACTGTGCTCCACGTTATAATTGTGGGTATGCACATAAAGCTTTGAAATGTTAAAACGGAGATATTTATTGAATGGATTACGCTGCTTGTTCTTGAAGATACAAAGTATGACGAAAGAACAATGTTAAATTTTGTTGTTCAAGTCTAAGCAACTTACATTAATTTAAAATCCCAAGTAGGTGCTCAAAGCTGTAAAACAACAGAATGCTGTTTTTAAAGTGCATGGAGTCCAGTAACTATAAAATGCTACTAAAAATATATACCTTTTATTTTACACCAGATGTTCAGAAAAGGTAAACATCTATATTTTAGAAAAACATCTGCTGCCTTTCTTTCAAGGCATCTAATATTCCTTTTAGCTATGCTGTCCATAGGATGCAAAATGCTCTCAAAATCCTGTCCTCCCAGCTTAACACAGATTCCTTTAGAGCCTTTATCATAACTGATCTAGGGAGAAACTTAAGAGCAACAATAAATAATATAAGGGCTTAAAGATTAAGCACTTTAACACATAGAGTAGGAGGATGGCCTGGAGAGGCATCAAGACACTGTATGTTGTGTAGTTGGATGCTATCGAAGTCAACTGCATGCACTACATTTACTTTGGGGGTATTTCAAGTTTTAGTTTGTTGTGTGGTCACACAACTTAAACCGTGCCCACAAGACAGGCACTGCAGCTTTTGGAATATAGTAACATTTCATATAAACATCAGGACAAAAGCTGTACTGAAAAAGCAAAATACAACCCCAGATTGACAAAATATAAGAGATCCACCTAGACAAAAACTTATAGGGATTCTATAAATGTCAAGTATGGATTCACAATCATTTACAGGGTTGCTTCTACAACAAAATAGAAGGGTTAGTATACAATTCAGTCTAATTCTTTGTATGGAGTTTCTTTGTTCCTCAAACATCTGGAGTTTCTTTGTTCCTCAAACATCTGGAGTTTCTTTCTATCCACACAGTCCACCAAATCCATGTTGGAATCTTTCTCCATCATTTCTTTTGTTTGACACTCTCAACTAACCACTCCAGCAACTCAAAAGATCAGTTATAACCTTTGGCATAAGCAGCTCATACCAACCATGTTCAGGAACATTTTCCATAGTTAAAACACGATAACACAATGCAAGAACAGGTGGGAGTTATCCTCTAACCTCTATCGCTTTTCACATAGGTAGCATCTGGAACTTAGTTGGAAGCCCCTGTTGCATAGGTTTTCATGAGCTAGACAAGCCTCTCTAGCTACTAGCCATGTGAAGCACAAAACCTTAAGAGGATATATTAACCTTCCAATTTTGTTTCCACGGTTATTCTTGGCCCTCTTGGTTAAAAAAGGAAGGGCGCTTTCAGGGAGAACCAAAGGGAAGTTCAGCTCCATTCCCCAAACTGTTAAAAGAACAAAAATCGTCTTTTTGTTTTTACTTTTTCATTAGCTCTCCAATGTGTATATTGTGTAGTTGGATGCTATTGAAGTCAACTGCATGTACTAAATTTAATTTGGGGGCGTTTCAAGTTTTAGTTTGTTGTGCGGTCACAACACTTCAACTGAGCCCACAAGACAGGGATTTCAATAACTGTTATGTGATCGTATAACTTAATAGTAACAACGGGCACTGCAGTTTTGGGAATATGGTAACATTTCATATAAACATCAGTTCAAAGGTTGTACTGAAAAAGCAAAATGCATCCCCAGATTGACAAAATATAAGAGATCCACCTAGACAAAAACTTAAAGGGATTCTATAAATGTCAAGTATGGATTCAATATCATTTACAGGGCTGCTTCTAGAACAATATAGAAAGAGTATTATACAATTCAGTTCAATTCTTTGTATGGAGTTTCTTTGTTCCTCAAACATCTGGAGCTTCTTTCCATCCACACAGTCCACCAAATCCATACTGGAATCTTTCTCCACCATTTCTTTTGTTTGACACTCTCAACTAACCACTCCAGCAACTCAAAAGATCAGTTGGAACCTTTGGCATAAGTAGTTCACACCAACCATGTTCAGGAACATTTTCCATAGTTAAGAAGTGACAACATAGTGTAAGAACAGATGGGAGTTATCCTTCATCTCTTTTCACATAGGTAGCATCTGGAGCTTAGTTGGAAGCCCCTCTTGCGTAGGTTTTCATGAGCTAGACAAGCCTCTCTAGCTACTAGTCATGTGAAAGACAAAACTTAGAGGATGCATTAACCTTCCAAATTTGTTTCCATGGTAATTCTTGGCCCTCATGGTTATTCCCCATTAAAATTGTATAGGCAGACATGACTGAAAAAATCCCAGTACTAGCCCCTTTCCAGATCACACAGTCTTCATTGCATGAAATCCTTTGAATTTGATTCAATTTGGCTTAACAATTCGGCGACTCTGTCCACTTCATAATTATGCAGTAAACTTCTGAACTCAGATTCCAACACTAGTGTCCTTTAACTTCTACAGATTTTGGGTACGTTGACCAAATTAGACGAAGAAATTCGGGACAAATAGAACCTAAAGCTAATGAAATCGAAGAAAATGGAATACCTTGTATATAGAAATTTCTTTGTCAATCCTTTTACTTTTGTCAATCTCCGTTTGTGATTCTCCTCTTAATCAATATTGTCTCCTCAAAATACCTTATAAGTTCTCCATATATTGTCTCATAATTTAGACATACTTTTATAACTCTAGTTTTAGATATTTGAATTATTTTTAGCCGAATCTATGCACCCATATCCGAATCTAGACCTGCATCCTCGAATTTTAGAATTTAGATCATGACGGATCCACCTCTAGATCTGCACTCGTATCGGAAACCCGTACCCGAGTCCGAGCAACCTAGGTTGACCACATTGTAGTAGAATGGGTAAGTGGTCAAAGGATAATCTTGGCATTAGCAACTATTTGATATTGCTGAATTCCTCATCCCACTTGGTTAAAACTAGAAATTTTGTATGGTATTAAAGCATTATATGATTAGCTCCTCTGTGCAAAGGGAATATCCCTTCCACCAAAGGGAGGTCACTCAACTATAAGTCAACTCTTGCATTGCTCTGCTAAACCTTCCCCCACTTCCCTCATTGTTGTATCGAGTGATACTAAAATCACCACATACCACCGAAGGACCCCTACACATTCCTCTAGAAGCTGTTAATTCCCACCTAGCTTCAACCGCAGGTCTTGTCTCTCTTTTGTTTTTAGAGCAATAGACCCTTGTGATGAACCATGTGAAATTTCGAGTGACCAAAGACATTTCTATGAGATACTTTGTGATCTACACACTTCCACAGGCCCTTTTAAGATTCTCTTGTCCCGCAAGAGTAGAATATCCCGCACTCCATCCATTGCACTCCTAACCGGCCCACTCGGTCCATCTATTTCATCGAAGTTGCTTGACTTCTCTGGAAACTTTATCTCCTAAACATAGAACACATCTACATTCCATTTGTATATTAATGTCTTAATAATCCTTCTCTTCCCTCTCTTATTTAAACCCTTGACATTTCACAATAAGATTTTAAGTTTCATTGGAAATCCATAAGAGAGTCCCCTTGATCCTTGATCCGTTCTCCTTAAATTAAATATCAAATTCCAAATTTTTAACCATTGTTGGGTTTTGCCATCGATGTGGTGTAAATTTCTTAGCTCTCCTCCTCTCTTTTTTGATCACTTCTTGTCTATTTGCATGATAGAGTTAGTGCTTGCCATTCACACCCTTGAAAATCAATCTATATTCTTTACTCATCTTGATACTATTTATATGCACCCGTAATGAAACAGCTTCTCCCATAATCTGACTTCGAATCTCCAGGGAATGACATCCTCTCCTCCCGTGTTCTCAGCTTCATCAAACAAGATGATTAGTTTTGATTGTTCTGCAATAATTGATCCTCCTTAATCTGACCCACAACCTGAGTATTATCAGAATTTTCTATAGCCATCCCATGCATGCAACTTTGGGAAGCTAAAGATAAAGTTTTCCCTTTTGTAGGTCTTTAGTGGTTATGGCAATTGGAGGCACCGATATAAGAGAGAGAGCTAAGTGATACTAGCTTCTATTTCAATTCCAAACAGGACTATCCTTGGGCCAAAAGGGTGGGTTATCTCTCGTAAAAATTGCTTCATTCTCATAGCTTGTCGAGCCAACAACTAGAATTACTTATGTCCGACCCACTATGGCCCTTTCCTTCTTTTTAACATCCTAATCTAGAAACTTGGCCAGCTGTTTTGGCACGTGTATTGCACAAGCTAGAATTTTGAACTTCTATACTCTTTTGACTTTCCACGTGCTTTGTCCCATCAGGCACAACTACTACATGTATAAGTTGTATGTACTTTAGAGAGATTGACACCCTTTTCGACAACCATCGAATTTTGGGAAGTGTTAACAACAACCAAAAGTTCACACCATAAGGGTATATTTTTAATTAAACCTTCATTCTCTACCTCTATATTCTTAGTTGTACATTATGGTGGGCCTTTGAACTTGATGCGAACCCATTGAATGTGGTTTTTCAATTAGGCTTCTTCCTCCATTTCGACCTGGCTTCCACTTCTACGCTTATGGCTTTCATTGTGTCACCAAAACCACAAATTAAGAGAAGTCCAATTATCCAAACCCAAACCCAAGCTAGTTTAGTTTCGTTGGGATGTCGGCCTGGTGGAGTCCACCATTTTAGATTTCGGATAGCTTCCCCCTACTTCAAGTTCCTTCTAGCACCTGTGCAGCCAGCCTTCTTAATGGAAACTCGAAAAGGAATTGAACTCCATTCAGTTCCCTAAACCAAGACTATGTTGTTCCATCTGTTTCTAACCCATTTCCAGACAAAAGTTTTGGTGGGTATGTCGTCCATTTCTCTAGAGAATCTACCGAGTACAAATCTACACAGAAGACCATCATCTGTGACGGTAGTACCTTGAATTTTGATAGCACATTCCCTTATTCAATCTGTTGAACTCCATTTATTGTGGACCATTTACTCTCTCTTGTAACTTGTACATGAGTTTGTAATAACGACCACAGGGGCTTTGTAATAAATTCTTTTCTATTAATGAACTTCTCCAATGTAATGGCTAGCTCTTCCCACCATGCATTAAAGGCCTCCTCTAGAACAACAATAATAGAGCAATTGTCTCCTTGTACCACCACTAAACTAATGAATCCTCCAAAAGGATTGTACTTTTATGAATAGAAATAGATGGTGAGGTTATCCCTTATACTCCACCTATTGTACTTATTCCCTCTTCCTCTAGAAGCCTTGGTCAGCACTTCACTGACCCATGAAATGGCTTTCCTACTCAATGTCATTCATCTCAGTATTTGCTTCCTTCTCTCAAACCAAGCTTCCGATGTTGTTTGACACTCGGTGATGTCGTAGGATTTATCTCCCGCCCCAAAGTATATTATGTTCTCCATGGTATTGTTGTACACCATGTTTTTGCTTAATTAGTGAAGTGATTGAGGAAAAACATAGTTTCTCTCGTGGCAAGCACATCAACATGTTGGATCTTCTGTCCTGAGAGTCGAGAAACCTAGTACCTAGGAATATGTGCCTAAGAGCATTTTCTCTCTTTCTATTAACCATTTATTTGGTACTTTTCCCTATGCACAACAGGCACTACAATTAAAAAGTGCGCTTTTCAAATTTTCTTTGAGATATGCGACAGCACACTTAGGAGGATCGCTCATCACCCTATATCCAAATTAAGTTGGTTTATTTTCTTATTTTGGCCTTTGTTTTGTCTTGGAGTCTTCCCTAAATGGGGCTAATGTGGTATTACTATATATAGCCCTTCACTAGTAATTTAGTTAGATTATGGCTGAATTGAGACTTGGCAGATTTAAAAAACCTTTGCGGGATCTTGAAGAACACCTTAGATTACCATTGAAATAGAGTATCTCCTTATGTCAATCCTCTATCTTTCCGATCTTTTAATTTATGGTTTTTAGCTTGGTATATAATGGAGGTGATAAGTTTCATATACTAACATCTGCCTCAGTTAACCAAGCCAGGGTCATAGATCATCTACCCATTCAATTTTTCCTCTTCTACTATTGTTTGAGGTTCTCTTTAATCACTATAATTGTGTATAAACTGGCTCTTAACTTTGGAACAACCAAATCTACACCAAAAGTTTAAAACCATACCGCAGATTATTCATACTTGTTGGAGTGCAAGAAAAATAATTAGGAGATTCTGGAAATTTTCACAAAAGCATCATCTGTCACACAAGTTAAAGCATCTTGAGTTAAGCACGCTTCTTGGTAGCAAGTCATCCAAAAACAAGAAGCTTTAGGTAGAGCTTTCATTTTCTAGATTAGGTATCATGGTCACTTCTCTTCAGTTTATTCTCCCCTGATTAGCTCTACATAGTAAGAGTGACCATGACTCTTCCATCATTTCTTGCTTTCTTGTCTAGTTCAGCAAAAAAATTCCATAGACTTGGATCAAAAGAATTGAGTCACTCCTTATTTCTACGTGAAAATTCTTCCTAAATTGCATGGTCCACTTTTGTCCCTGAACTACACAAATGTAGCTTCATTGGTCACACCAATGCAGAAATTACCAATTCCTCATTAAACAAAAGGTACGAAATAAATCAGATTGATAAAAGTACCATGTGAAATCTTCGATTTTTCCCCTTCCTCGAACCCTATCCCGTAGGTACAGTGTTTGAATCAATAAAGAACTTTTTCTTCTATATGAATCTATATTATTCCATTCCAAATCCTTTGTCCTGCTCGGATTCATCCCCCTCAGCTTCTTCTATTCATCCCCTTCATTCTGCTCGAATATCTCCATTTTTGTTCTGATAAGCTTCTTTCAAATCATCAAACTTAATCACCAATTTATGAGTTCAATTGCTTGGGCATTAACCGCAGTAGCTATAGTCATTGATATTGCACCTGATACAATTTTTTTATAAACAATTTCATTTACTTTCAGTTTCATTTTTTTTTATTAGTCTTCCATTCCCCACTTTTTCCACTTAATTAGGTTATGAAAGACATCCCTGCAACTGTTAAGCGCCACCATGAGAAGCAGTAAGATATTTGGTGCTCCATTGACCTTCCATCTCATATTTAGTCCGTATTACCAGTTTAATTGTTTTTCTTGACCAGAATCCAACCTCTCTTTTTGAGTAGAAGGCTTGCGTTCAGTTATTTCAGATTTTTTTTACCCCTAAAACTCCATTCTGCTTCATTTCCGATTATTGTCCAGTTCACTAGGTGAATATGGCTCTATTCTACATTGTCATCTCATATGGAAGCCTCTTTTCAGTTTCTTTAATTGATTTCAGAATTTGTAGGCATTTGTATCAGATGTATCATATCACAAACCTCTCTATAGGAAGTAGAAAGCCTCTAGTGTGCCATTTGTATCAGACGTAGTGCTAATCAGGTGAATATTGCTCTATTATACATTGTCATCTCAGATGGAAGCCTCTTCTCAGTTTCTTTAATTGCTTTCAAAATTTGTAGGCATTTGTATCAGATGCATCATATCACAAGCCTCTCTACAGGAAGAAGAAAGCCTCTAGTGTGCCATTGATTTGGGATATCTTGCTGTGTTGATGCAAGTCTTGATCCATGTTAATCATCATTCCTCAAACCCCAATCTTTTTTTTGAGAACAAACCCCATAGTTCTCATTGTTTTCTGCAGGAAATACCAACTTACATGGTCATAATCTCTCTCCTGATTTAGTTTGCAAATCATTCCTTCTTCCCCCTTTCATCCTGCATGAATCCAAGTACTCGTTTGCAACTAAAACATTTATTATTTGTTTCCTGGCAGGATGGCGTTTTGTGTAATTGGTATTACCTTCCCCATCACTTTCTTATATCTTTCATGTAGAACTTCTCCAAGATAGTGTACCAGCTAAAACAAGGTTAACATGTCTAAAATCCTTTTAAGTATTTGGCTTCTTTCTTGAAAATGAGAGGTGCATACGAACTTTTCCTAGAATAACCTTCCAAAAATAAGTGTTCAGATGTGGCCATCATATCTTGTTTAAAGCTAATTTAGCACCTCTAGAAAAAGGATATATTTGAACCTCTTGCATTACTTTTTATCACCAACTATACCTTCTCTTCACTAAACCTCTAAAACCATTCACTATCTTTTGTATAGACGGTACTATTTTCTCGAAAAATCCATAGAATTTTCAGGATCTTCAGAGATTTATAACCTATAGATGTTGTTGTATCTTCGATTTCTATTTGTTGCTTTGCAGAAAATTCAGTATTTACATCCCTGTTACATGGCCATAAGCATCTTGACCTTTGTATCCAATCTCCTAGTATCTTCAAACTTCCCGATCTCCTAAAAAAATGTTTGACTTCTCTTCAATTCCCAAAACATTAATATTCATTCTTTAATATTATTCTGACATCCCACAATTTATTTGCCAAAATTACATCATGCTTGTCCTGAACGTTGTAGGAGTTCCACCTCTTTTTTAGTTACCACAAAACCTTCAAGATTTAACCATATATTTTCAATGTAAACGATGAATCTATCTTCATCTATACAACCTACAATAATAAAGGGCCATCACGAAACTTTGGAAAGCAGCCTTTGCTTTTATAATTTTAAACAGTCGTCCCATTCTGTTGAAACCAGAAGTTGGTCAATTCTAAAAGCAGTTTTGTCCAATGTTCCTCTGAACCAAGTGAAGTTACCTCCATGCAGTGGTAGATTTAACAATTCCGTAACATTGGGTCTATAATTTTCTTGAATTTCAAGGTTCTCTGGTAATGTGAAGTAGATATGAACCTGAGAAACAATGTTAACTTGCAGAAAACAACAAGGCAGCGACATTGCCATGAAGTAATACACACAAAATTTGCCCCATCCATGGAATTGCTGAAGTTATTGGTGTTTGCAGAAAAGAACGCGCTCATATGACTCATATGCAAGCAACAGTAACTACCACCAGCAATTAAAACCAAAACACTAACAGCAAAAAACTATCTTACAAACATTTTGTAGCTCTTTGGACATCCACCATATATTTTTAAGTGATATATGGCTTACTCCTGAATATCTATAGACTGCATAATGTGAGACATAACACCAACACTACAAAAATCATGCGTAGTATAGTCACTAGCACGCTGTGACACCAGCATCTGACACCATCATCTGAAAACCAACGCGATTCATAAATGAAAGAAAAACCAACTAGAAAAGGTATATTCAGTTTAATCGGTAAGACTAACCTTTGGGAGGAACCTGAGATCCAGATAGTGATGCATTAGCTGCCAGTGATCCTTTTTCGGGTGGCAAAGAAACCGAATCTTGAGATTTTACATAGCTTGCCTAAGGATAAAATTGCAATTTACGGTTTGATTAATCCTAAATGTGAACAAAACCCAAAAATAAGATGACTGACGTAACAAAAGGCCAAAAAAAAATAATAATAAGGAATTCCCTTGCAGTTTCCAAATCACTAAGGGATTGCGTCCAATGATTCAATTACATTAAAAGAAAAAAGAAAAAGGAGTTCGCTTGCAGGTTCCCAAATCACTTTGCGGTTTTGATCAGTCATTCAATTTTAGCAGTTGAAAGGAAGCGAACATGTCCGATTAAAGTAAATAAGAAATATACCATACCCGAGTCAAAGCAAAGGCGGCACACGCCATATCCAGGCGTTGTTTGAGGAAAGCCTGGTACTCATCGGAATCAATCGGAATATTCGGAGGAGGTTCAGAGACAAACAATGCCGTATTAGACATAGGCTTCGATTGATCAGCAATTAAAATATGACTAAGCGTCTGATCCTTGATCTGCTGAGAAGAAGACGAGGAAGCAGTCATCGACGAGGAAGTAGTATCGGCGGCTGTGGCCTCCTGAAGGAAACGCTGAAAAGCCCACTCCGACGAGCTCCTGTTCATCATTTTCGATGACGAAGTGGCGGAA
Organism: Datura stramonium; assembly: GCA_018107945.1. Taxonomy (NCBI): domain Eukaryota; kingdom Viridiplantae; phylum Streptophyta; class Magnoliopsida; order Solanales; family Solanaceae; genus Datura; species Datura stramonium. The sequence continues at coordinate 208,409 of JACEIK010000500.1, read as the reverse complement.
CAAGAATCCAATTCCTGAGATAACCGCATCGGCGGCGGTGATGACCATAACTGGTCGGCAAAGTCGTCCACCGAAAACACAGTATCCATTCTCTCTCTCTCCCCTTAGTTTGAGAGAGATGAAACTTACAGAGAGTTGAATTGCTAAATCTGAGTTCTGATTCTGATACATCTACGTTTGTTCTACCTGTACG
>JACEIK010000500.1:183925-207963 GCA_018107945.1 Datura stramonium | reverse complement strand
CGTGGAAATTTTGCAGGGTCTCCCAATGCACATTATCCTAACATGCGCTAGCCATAGGCAGGAGGCCTAAAAACACGATCCTGGCCGGAAATTTGATGTTGATGCTACCAGGGAAGGGCACTAAACAACTGGGTAAAGATGGAACACAAGTGAGTGGAGGGAAGGAGGGTGAAATCAATGTAACAATACTAGGTATCTAGCAGAAATTTGGGAACCCAATGATGATGAGAAAATCGGGTACACCAGCTAAAGCAAGGGTGCAGAATGGACAACCAATGTTACGGGGTCAAACACCGAATTATCATGGGCTAATGAAGTAAAGCATGAGGAGGATTTGGCGGCAAGGTCCAAACAAGTATTGCCTAGTGGGACAACTGCAGGGATGAGCTCAATTTGGGATAAATTTGACATATCTAAGATCACAAATACGGGGTGATAATATTCAAATTCACTCTTCTTGACGAACGGTCCTTGACAAAACAAATATACACGACGATGTCAGGGTCGAATCCCACAAGGAATTGAGTCGATAATCCAAAAGTTATAAACTAATTCAAACTAGAATGCATCATTGTTCAACATTTGAAAAATAAATTGGGTGAAAAAGGGAAACACTATCGAATTCTAATTTAGAACTAAATGAATGAGGGAATTCCAAATATTGCATCCTCAGGTGAATTAGCTAGGGGTGTGTTATGCATGGTCAAACAACTAGCATGGTATTACTTCATTCTCTTGGATTCAAATTCAACTTAAATAGCGACAAATAACTTACAATCTCTTATTTCTCAACCACAAGAATGTTTATACCTTGAGTTTTCTCAAATCCCAAGGCCAAAATCAAATCACCAACCACAAGAACTTGAGGAAGGATCAAGCTATCTCTAGCCTAGACTCTTTAAATTTTAAATGAGTGAAAATGTTGATTTTGACTATCTCTAGCTCAACTCCACACATTCACACTCCAAATCCTCCCTATTATCTTCTCACTCAATTCTCACCTTTCTCTCTCAAGAAAAAGCAAGAAAAGTAAAGCAAAATTCATGTTTGCAACCATCAATTTTTACAATAAAACCTTTAGAGAAAACAATAGATCTAAGATTTCAATAAGAATTCAAGAGCAAATCATAAGCACCCATTCATATATTCAAACCCATCATGCACACACCCCTAATTAGCAAATTAGATCCACATATTTAAAGAGAGAGAGGATACCAAGAGAACTTTTCTTAGCATTCATGATATAGGTTCATCAATTTGCTTCATAAGATCTGCAAAAATGGTGGAATTTCCCCTAGAAGGGGTTCCTCAAGAAGAAGAACTTTTTATACTACTACTCTATGTTGAGAGAAATCTACAAAATTCTATGGATTATTCATCAATGAATGAGTTGTGTACAATGAGGGCGATATAAATATATGTACTTTCATGTGTACAACTTTTCACAAGTTCCCTTGGGCTTTTAGGTGCTTTGGGACCCTTTTTGGATGTTTTTACCCTTCTTAAGATGGCTTCACCAGTGTTTCGCCAATACAAATCCGCGAAGAACCGATTCCTTGCCGGTGGAAGACAGAATTGGAACAGGCAGAACCGGCGCCAGATCGGCGTTAGGCCGGTGATTCGCCGGTGGCAGACTGCCAAATGCAAGTGGGAAGCGGTTTTGAGGCATTGGATTTGGCGTTTCGCCTGCGTTTCGCACTTCTGGATCCGCATTTAGACGGTTCAAAGTATTTCCTTAACACTTCTTTTTTAGTTCAAATCCTCTATTATCTTTCTCTCCCTTCCTTCAAATGCCAACTCATCAAATTTCATCTCAAATTTCATGTTTTTTGCTTAATTTTTTGTTTTCTTTACTCAAGTTAAGTACCTGCAAAGATCAAGGAGAAAAGGTCATAAATCCACCTAAATGACTTTAAAACTAAACAAAAGCTCTTGTCTAAGAGCCTAATGAGTTAGTAAATTACCAACTAATCAAACCTCCAAACTTAAATAATTGCTTGTCCTCAAGCAAGTTACTAACGCTTGGAGCATTATGAGAGTTGCACACAAAACCATCAAATCTCAAGACAACCCAAGAATTATACATCGACTCAAGAAAAAGAAAAGACTCAAAACATGTTGCACAAGCTTCAATAGGTGACCATAATCATTAAGTATATCTTGCACGTATTCATTTCATTCAAGCAAGAGGCATAGTTCGTTAAAACAAGTTCAAAGAACATCTCAAGTCATTGACAATTTACATTCAAAGCTTGCCTTAAAGTTTGCTACACACTTGTCCCATTCATACCCCTCACTTGAAAACACTTGTAAGCATGTATCCCAAGGAAGTGATGCCACTCACAAGAAGAAAGAATCCCAAACATTTTTAAGCATTTCACACATAGGAATTATAAGATAAGGCAAATACACTCACTATCACAAAGAAATTCAAGTGCATGCAAATTGACCCATAGACTTGCCCTTCATGTAACTCGCTACTAATGTAGAGTTTCCACACTCAAAATCACTAAGGACTTATGGGGTATCGTAAAGGTTAGGGGTAAGGGTAGGGCAAATTTTTAGCTTTAGTGACTAGACCCTCCTTAATTCCTTTTTGTTAACAAGCTTAACATCCCATCACACTATTAAGATGACCCCACCTTGTCTCTCGGTGTTCGTCATTTTCATCCTTTGTTTACCAAGAGTCATCCTTATAACAACTATGAATTTCACATTTAGCCTTATCTAAATAAGAAATAACACCTTTTAACCATTATTTCTCTTTTGATGACTCGAGGTTTCTCAACCCATTATTTCATTCACTTCATCACAATTTTGGTGCTATCTCACATTGAAGCTTTCATGTTTCTCCCTTCTTTTGCAAACCCCTAAACTTAGGTTTTGTCCTCATTTCACATTCTTTTCCTTATCTCTTCCCATTTCTTGGGCTTTAAACCTCAATTTTCATTATTTCATCACTAAAAATTAGGGAGGATAACTGCCAACAAAGATGATTAAAAAGGGTCATTAGGCTTGTAATATGATTTTAAAAAAAAGGTTCAAAGGCTCAATATTGGCTAACAAAGGAAGATATTCAAGGAGGTCATTTTAGGTGAAGTGACTATCAACAGAAAGCCTAAGATCATGTTTAAAGTGAAGCCCCATCTAACATTTCGCCTTGAATCATCTTAGGACAAGTTCTATACAATCATGCATACACAAGAATTAAGTCAAAGGACTCACCACACAAGGCATCACAATCCAAGGAGTTCACACACTTTCTAAATTATATTAAGAGAATGACAAGCTAGTTTATGAATCAAAAAATCAAGCAAGGAATGTATAACCCTTGACAAGAGGGTGCCCATTTTTCAAATTTAAGTGCCCCTCTTTTCTTTTCAAAACTCATGCACAATGACAAGCAAGAAATTTTTGGTGGTACCTCTTTCAAACACGTGCATAAAAGACTCAAGAAGACTTTAGAATTGATATTTTCCCTTAAGAAAGCACCTCTCAATCTATCATTGGGAAATGTCACCCGGTTCGACACAAAAAATTAAGATAAAAAAAAGTTGCTCCTTGGGAAAGAACCGTAGCATAAAGAAAATCCTTGGAGTTTATTCATAGACTATTATCTACAAAGGCGATGTTAACTAGCAAGTAATGACAATTTTTCCTTAAGAATGTCATTACCCAATCTCTCATAGGGCCAAGCGTACATCACTCATAAGGGGATTACTCAGACTTCACCCCCCAACAAAACACAAAACACCAAAACAAACAAAACAAAATAAAAACACTACATTTCCCTCAATCGCAAAGGTACACAAAATAAGGGACGGGTGAGTAAAAGTACTCCCTGGGTTGATGGAGGCATTTGCATTGGAATTTGTGCCTTGCATACAATCCTGCATTTTGTCGGTTATCACCAGCATTTCACCTTCCAGGTATTCTGGTTATAACCCACGCCACACCTGCGCTTCACGTCTTTCGACCTGCGTTTCGCAGGTCTAACACCGGTTTCTCAATTTTTCTCGTTTCACTTGTCATCACATTCCATACCTTATTCAACCCTGCGACACTCAAAGAAAATACCACGTGAAGTGAAAAGAAAATGCAAAACAAGATGACAAACAAGTTTGAGTCAATAAATAACTAATGTCTTATCACAACTCAATTCCCCAGCAACGGCGCTATTTTTGATAACTTCCAAATTTACTCCTCTTGATGAGACAGTGTAAATATTCGTTGGCAAAACAAATATACCCGACGGATGTCGGGATCGAATTCTATAAGGAATTGAGTCGATAATCCAAAACTTATAAACTAATTCAAACTAGAACGCATCGTTGTTCAATATTTGAAAAGTAAATTGGGGGAAAAGGGAAAACACTATCGAATTCTAATTTAGAACTTAGTAAATGAGGGAATTCCAATTGTTGTATCCTCAAGTGAATAGCTAGGGGTGTGTTATGCATGGTCTAACAACTATCATGGGATTACTTCATTCTTTTGGATTTAAATTAAACTTAAACAACGGCAGATAACTCATAATCTCTTGTTTCTCAACCACAAGAATGTTTATGTCTTGGGTTTTCTCAAACCTCAAGGCCAAAATCAAATCACCAACCACAAGATCTTGAGAAAGGATCAAGCTATCTCTAGTATAGACCCTTTAATGGAGTGAAAATGTGGATTTTTATTATCTCTAGCTCAACTCCATACATCCACACTCCAAATCCTCCCTATTGTCTTCCCACCCAATTCTCACCTTTTTCTCTCAAGCAAAAGCAAGAAAAGTAAAGCAAAATTCATATTTGCAAATTTTTACAATTAAACCTTTAGAAAAGACAATAGATCTAAGACTTCAATAAGAATTCAAGAGAAAATCATAAGCACCCATTCATATATTCAGACATATCATGCACACACCCCCTAACTAGCAAATTAGATCCACATATTTAAAAAGAGAGAAAATACTAAGAAAACTTTTCTCAACATTCATGATACGAGTTCATCAATTTGCTTCACAAGATCTACAAAAATGGTGGAATCCCCCCTCAAAAGGGGTTCCTCAAGAAGAAGAACTTTCTATACTACTATTCTATGTTGAGAGAAATCTACAAAATTCTATGGATTATTCATTAATGAATGAGTGGTGTACAATGAGGGTGATATAAATATCTGTACTCTCATGTGTATAACTTTTCACAAGTGCCCTTGGGGCTTCTAGGTGCTTTGGGACCCTTTCCGGATATTTTTACCCTTCTTAAGACGACTTCACTTGTGAAGCAGTGGCATTCTATCGGTGCCAATCCGCGAAGCACCACTTATTTGCCGATGGAAGACAGAACTGGAATAGGTAGAACCGATGTCAAACCAGTGGTTGACCATTGTTAGGCTAGTGGAAGACTGCCAAATGCCAGTAGGAAGCAATTTTGAGGCATTGGATTTGGCGTTTCATCTTAGGTTATGACTAGCCTTTCATTGTTCCTCATGATTTCTATTACTCATGGTCATGAATTATGATATTTTGTTTTACAACAGATCTAACCCAATGATCAATTTATGAGCTTTTAGTTATGATTTCAGCTATGAAAATTTATGATTTCTATTTCTAAATCTTGGGTCATCATGTTCAGTTTTGATAATCGACTTATGACTATGTATGTTTTAGATACAATTTTTAGCATGCAATCCTTACTCTCATGATCTTATTGATTTATATTTATATTCATGATTTCGATTGGTTAAGCACGTTTTACTTATCTTACATATGCAGCACATTCCAAGTACTGACTCCATACTCTATTTTGTATCGTTTCATGATATAGATTCAGGTACTCAGACTTAGCCCGTAGTTAAAAATGTTCCAGACTTGATCAACTAGTAGGGGTGAGTCCTCATCTTTCAAGGACTAAAGTTGTCTACTTTATTCCAGTTCTATTACCTTGTTTTAGTTTCAAACTTCAAAGTTAGCTGAGGACTTATCCCAGCAGCTCATCAGTTAGTAGAGGCTTTCAGATATAGGCTAGTATGTTCATATTTGAGATTTAGCATTGTGATGTATCATTTGATTTACGTTTTATGTTACTCGGACTTCTGCTCATTCATGTTTAAGTTATTAGTTTTCATTTTAATATATGCTCTTTAGTTGCTATGTACATGCCATGGGTCAACTTGGATCCATTTGTAGTTCTAGGTCCCGTGTCTCGATCTGGGGTCCCAGCTCGGGTCGTGACAAACTCGATATTAAAGAAAAGGTTTAGAGTGTCCTAGGGTGTCTGAAAAACGCATTAAGTAGAGTATTTTTTATGGGTGTGAAACACGTCACTCTTATGAGGAAGATGCTATGAAATATTTTAGGAAATTTTCCTTCTTTCACGATCCATGTCATGTGATGCAATACCTATCTATTCCTCTAACTCATACTATACGCATTTGTAGAAATATGTCTCCACTTTGAGTGAATTATAGAAGGAATGACAATGGAAATGGCCATGACAATGGCAAAAGATGGGCATCAGCAAGCCTCGCTTGAACCAGCTGATCCTCTAGGCGAGCAGGTCACTCATGCTGAGTTCAGAGCTGCATTTTAGATGACACAGGACATGACCGCTCAAGTCAACCAGCAGGCGGTGGACTATGTTCCTCAGAATGGGAATGTAGCAGCAGCGAGAGTTCGAGACTTTCTCAGAATGAATCCACTTGAGTTTCTGGGGTAGAAGGTGGATGAGGACCTGCATGAGTTCCTTGAGGAGGTGCAAAAGATCACCCAGATTATGGGGGTGACGGGAGAGGAGAGTGCAGATTTAGCCTCCTATCAACTGAAGGAGGTTGCTTACATATGGTTTCGCCAGTGGAAAGATAGCAGGGGAGTTGAAACAGTCCCCGTGAGTTGGAATGAGTTTGTGACTGCTTTTTGGATAGGTTCTTCATTAGGGAGCTGAGGGAGGCAAAGGCAGCAGAGTTCATCAACTTGAAGCAGAACCACATGATAGTTCAAGAGTATGCTTTGGAGTGTACCCGACTGTCTAAGTATGCAACAGAGATGGTCGCTAATCCTAAGGCTCGAGTGAGCAGATTTGTGAATGGAGTGGTAGATTCCTTGGTTAAGGAGTGCAAGATCGCCATGCTGATCAATGATATATATTTCTCACGATTTTTCATATACGCCCAACAAATAGAGGCGGAGCAGATGAAGGAGAAGGAGAGATAGGCCAAGAAGGCGAGGACAGGGAGTTATGGACAGTTCCAGCAGAGGTACGGTGGTGGACATCACCCTCAATTCCCATCAAAGGTCGTTAGCCCCAGCTCCATCATCAACCAGTGTTTCGTCCAGACCTAGGCATGATTAGAGGGGTAGATAATCAGGCTCTAGAGGTTGAGGAGAACATTAGGAGAGCCCAACATTCCAGCTTCTGGGAGATGTGGCAGGAGGCACACAAGAGAGTGCTTAGCGGGTTCAAGCGTGTGCTTCAGGTGTAGGATGCCCGAACATCTACTCAGAGACTGTCCTTCAGCCAAACAAGGCCATGGTAGAGGTTGTGACCCAGCCACCAGTTCAACAGCTCCACCAACATGCTTAACTCAACAGTGTGCATGCACTAGTGTAGGTGGTGGCCAGTTTCAGAATAGATTTTATGCACTATCATCTCATCATGAGTAGGAGGTCTCTCCGATGTGGCAACTGATATGTTACTAGTATTCCATGTTGATATGTATGCATTGTCAGATCTAGGGGCTACCTTATCTTTTGTGACTCCTTATGTTGCTATTAGTTTCGGAGTCAGTCCACGATCCTATTAGAACCCTTCTCAGTCTCTACTCTAGTCGGTGACTCAATTATAGCTCGATGGATGTACAAAAATTGCCCTGTCACAATCATTTAGAAAGTCACCTCAGCTGACCTAGTAGAGTTAGATATGACAAACTTCGATGTGATATTTGGTATGAATTGGTAACATGCATGTTATGCCTCAGTCAATTGTAGAACTCATACAGTAGAGTTTCGATTTCTGGATAATCCAGTCCTAGGATGGAAAGGTAGTTTAGTTGTGCCTGTAGGTCGCTTCATTTCCTATCTCAAGGCTAGGAAGATGATTTCTAAGGGTTGTACATATCATCTAGTTCGGGTTAAGGATGCTATGTCCGGGACCTCGACTCTTCAGTCAGTTCCTATAGCATGTGAGTATCCATAGGTGTTTCCAGATGTCTACTAGGAGTCTCTATCGAGTGGGAGATTAACTTTGGAATTAACCTTCTCCTTGATACACTGCCTATTTCTATCCTCCTTATAGAATGGCTCCAGCCGAGCTAAAGGAGTTGAAAGATCTCCTAGATAAGGATTTCATCAGGCCTAGTAAATATCCATAGGGTTCTCCAGTTCTCTTTGCACAAAAGAAGGATGGTTCCCTTAAAATGTGCATTGATTATCGACAGTTGAACAAGATCAAAATTAAGAATAAGTATCCCCTCCCCTAGATTGATGACTTGTTTCACTAGTTTTAGGGTGTTAAGTGCTTTTCAAAGATAGACCTCAGATCTGGCTATCATCAGCTCAGAGTTAGAGAGAGTGACATCCTGAAGACAACCTTTAGGACTCGGTATGATCACTATGAGTTCATAGTTATGTCCTTTGAACTAACCAATGCTCCTCCAGCTTTTAAGGTTTTGATGAACTAGATGTTCAAGCAGTATTTGGATATGTTTGTAATAGTCTTCATAGATGATATTCTCATATACTCTCGGAGGGAGGAGGAGCATGTTGCTTATCTGAGGATCGTGTTATAAACTCTCAAGGATCGCCAGTTGTTTTCTAAATTCAGGAAGTGTGAGTTTTGGCTGAACTCAGTAGCATTTTTGTGCCATGTAATGTGTAGCGAGGGTGCAGGTGGACTCTCAAAAGATAAAGGCAGTAAAGAATTGGCCTAGACCAGTTATTCCCTCAGACATTAGGAGCTTTTTTGGTTTAACTGGCTACTACAGGAGATTCACTGAGGGATTTTCATCCATTGCAGCACCGTTGACTATGTTGACCCAGAAGAAGGTCAAATTTCAATGGTCGGATGCTTGTGAGAAGAGTTTTTAGGAGTTAAAGACCTAACTCACTTCAGTCCCAGTATTGACCTTACCGGAGGGCACAAATGGGTTTGTTGTGTATTGTGATGCCTTTATGGTTGGTCTTGGTTGTGTGTATGCCTCTAGACAACTTAAGACTTATGAGAAGGATTACCCCAGCGCAATACCTAGAGTTGGCAGCTGTGGTGTTTGAGTTTAATATTTGGAGGCACTATTTGTATGAAGTGCATGTCGATGTGTTCACGAATCACAAGAGCCTTCAGTATGTGTTCACTCTAAAGGACCTAAATTAACGACAACAAAGATGGCTAGAGCTTCTCAAGGACTATGACATAAGTGTCCTTTATCATCTGAGCAAGGCCAATGTAGGGACATATGCTCTTAGTAGGCTAGCCATGGAGAGTGTGTCTCATGTAGAGGATGAGAGTGAGGAATTGGTGAAGGATGTTCATAAACTTGCTCGTTTGGGGGTTCTCCTTACAGATTCAGCAGATGGTGGTGTGATTGTTAGAATGGGTCAGAATCTTCATTGGTGACCAAGGTTAAGGCTAGGTAAGATGAGGATCCTATCTTGGTAAAGTTGAAGGAAGCGACACAAAGTCAGAAGGTAGAGGTCTTCTCCCAAGGGGTAGATGGTGTACTTCAATATTAGGGTCATTTGTGTGTTTCGAGTGTTGATGACTTGAGAGAGCGGATGTTGCATGAGGCTCATGGTTCCCGATATCTATCCACCTAGGTGCCACCAAGATGTATTGTAATATAAAGGAAGTCTATTGGTGGAATAGAATGAAAAAGGACAAAACGAAGTTTGTGGCTAAGTGTCCGAATTGTCAACAAGTGAAAGTTGAGCATCAACGACCTGGAGGTATGCTACAAGACATTAGTAATACCACTTGGAAGTGGGAGGAGATTAATATGGACTTCATTATAGAGTTGCGTAATACATGCCGACAGTACGACTCCATATGGGTGGTTGTAGATAGGTTGACCAAATCAGCTCATTTCTTACCAGTCAAAACTACCAATTCAATTGAGAATTATGCTAGGATGTACATTCGGGAGTTGGTTTGGTTGCATGGAGTCCCTTGTCCATTATCTCAGATAGGGGTACCAGTTTACCTATCAGTTTTGGAGATCATTTCAGAAGTGTCTTGGTACTCAGGTAAAGCTTAGCACATCTTTTCATCCACAGACAGATGATTAGGAAGAGCGGACTATTCAGACTCCTACGGACATGTTGAGAGCGTGTGTGATTGATTTTAAGGGTAGTTGGTGACCACTTGCCTTTTGATAATGCTCAAGCACACCTCTTACTGAAGTGAGAAGTGGACGTTGTCAATAAAGAACCCAACTAGAGGTTGGGGTCGAACCCACAGGGAATAGGGAGAACTGGATTATAGTCTGTAATTGAACTTGTGAGGTAGTTACTTCAAAATAGGGGAATTCTAAAAGAAATCAATAATAAAAACAAATATCAAAATTCTAGTGTTCAGTCAATATTAAAGGATAACTAGGTTTGTGTTCCCTAAGGGTTCATAACTGCTTTAGGTATACACTCGTGATTATCACTAATACTTACTTATAGAATAGATAACTTAGGTTCATTCAAACGACCGACCAGTCCCTATTGAATGACTATACTCAGTCACTCGACAAAGTCTCATGAGCGGTTTCAAACTATCTGTTATCACTAAGTTCCAGATTTAACTATCTTGCGACCACAACTCAAGTTAATACAATGATTATTAAAATCAAGGCTCTGTCGTAATTCTCTTTTCCGAATCTCTACCTCTTCGACCAAATCAAGTAAAGAATTTGGGTAAGTCCTAATGTTGTGCACCGTTAAGAAACGTTTAAGCATGAAGAGAATACAATATAAGTATTTGTATTAATTTTAAAATCACTTTGTGTAACCCTAGCTTGTTAATCCACCATGGTTCCCATATCCGTAGCTATGGAGGTTTTAGTCTCTCATAGTTGTAAGGTTGTGAATTGTATTCATGGTTAAGAACATAAATCAATACTTACAAGAATGAATGAGAAAAACACTTCCTTTAATTACTCAGCAAAATCTTGAAGAACAAGTAACAAGAACAAGAACAATTCAAGAAAAGGTTGATCACCAGTTGAATCAACTCAATTCCCCTACAAATCTCTTCTCTCCTTGTCTTTTCGTGTCTTTCTTACTTGTCTACGATTGTCTATAGAAAAATAAAACCTAAAACGTATTTATACGGACACAAGAATCCTTTTCCTAGGCTAACTGGACGAATTTTCATATCTGGTGTCACAGTCGTCACGAGCCATGTTACGATCCGTAGCAGCTTCCTACGACTCGTAGCTTCCTGTCGTACCTTGCATTGTTGGTTGAATTTTTGCTAAGTGTTGGATCTAGGTACAATTCGTACCTCCATCATATGACCTGTACTGAGCTCCCGTGGTTTGATTCTGAAACTCTGGAATTCTTCTAAAGTTCATCATGACCGTCATGGTACGACTCATACCTTCTTCCCACGGGTCGTACTGTCTTTCCGTAGCAGGAGTCAGCACCTTATACAAATTTTCTGGATCTTGTCACGATTTCATCACCACGACTTGTACCATCTTGGTACGACTCGTACTAAGACTCATACACTGCATCTCTTTAACTTAGCCTTATGCAGCTTTTCACGACCATCAGTACGACTCATACTGTGGTCTGCAATCTGAGCATATTTTACATCTTTCAGACTTTCTTTTGCAATTTTCAGATTCAACACTAATTTATCTTGCAACCAAAGGAAAAATGCTTTATATCTACATAAACACACCTATGTCCATGCTATTTTCTTAGTTTTGAGCGTCGATAGTGCTGTAAATCCACAACACATCAACACCCTCAACTTAAGACTTTTGCATGTCCTCAGGCAAAGAAAAGAAAAACTAAAGCACAAAGCTCAACTAGAAAATAGACTTAAGATACTACAACCAATACTCAAACAAAATTGCACTTTCTATACAAACTCTATTGACCCTTTCTCATGGAACAACATCAACTAATGAATTATAAGTAATCTCAAAACATCATAAACAGGGATCAAAACATGTCATTCATTTGTCAACAGACAATCAAGTCATCACCAATGTTTTCCATACAGACCAATGGTAAAAACAAACATAATCCATGTACCCTCACACAAATGAAGTACCATCAAGGTATGGTCCATAGGGTGAATCGTAGGTCAGAGCTTGGGATTTTTTTTTCCTGAACCTCACCACAATTGTTGCTACGGCTCGTAGGATCTTATCATGGGTTGTACTGAGAGCCATAGAAGCTGATGTTTCAGCCTCCCATTTTTAATTTTCCCTGCACACTGAGCACACATTAGTTCAATAACTTGGGTTACCTCCCAAGAAGTGCCTGATTTAATGTCGTGGCACGACGGAGGTAGCCTAGTTACTCAAACGTCACCAATCTACCAGTTGGGTTGCCTCCCAGGAAGCGCCTGATTTAACATCGCGACATGACGCAAATCTCTTGACTACTCAGAATTCGTGAAGTGATTTATACTCATCCTCCAGTGCTGAGATCACACTAAATTCCTTGGGTTGCTTCATTGTCTTGCAGATGTTGAATGTGACCTTTTCTTGGTTCAACCTAAACTTCAATAGGCCATCTTTCACATCTACTAGAGCTCTTCCAGTCGCAAGGAATGGTCGTCCCAAAATGATGGGGACTTCATAATCAACCTCGCAATCCAAAATCATGAAGTCTGCTGGGAATATAAATTTACCTACCTTGACAAGCACATCGATCAGGATGCCCATCGGCTTATTAACTGTCCTGTTTGCCATCAGTAGCCGTATGTTGGTTGGTGTGGGGGCTCCCAATCCTAATTTGTTGAACACAGCCAAGGGCATCAAATTTATGCTAACTCCCAGATCACAGAGTGCCCTTGTGAACTCGACATTATTAATCTTACATGGTATAGTGAAGGCACTTGGGTCTTTTTTTTGTGCTAGGACCCTTGTAGCTATGGCACTGCAGTGATGCACATTGTTAACAGGCTCATAGCTCACATACCTCTTCTTCGTCACCAGGTCCTTTATAAACTTTCTATATCCTGGCATTTGTTCTAACGCTTCGACCTATGGTATGTTCACATACAGTTGCTTAAGCATTGGAAGGAATTTCTGGAACTTACCATTCTCCACCTTCTTCTTCATCCTTTGGGGAAATGGTGGTGGTGGTCGTGGGATAGCTCTATGCACTTGTGTTGCCCCTCGACCCATTTTAGGTTCCTTCTCACCTCTTGGGGCCTTTTGCAACTCTCCAGTCTCTCTCTCAGCACTTGTATCATCATATTCCATTATGCTCTCTTTCTTCCGCTCAACTTCAATTAGAAACGGGGGGTCAACTGTGGTCTTACCACTCCTAGCCATCACCGCCATACAATGTGCATCATTCTTTGGATTTTGGACAGTGTTGCTAGGTAGTGTACCCTTTTGTCTAGGGCGATGCTGACAGTTGCCCAAGTTGATGTTCAATCTGCTTGATGGAGGTAGCATGAGATTCCACTTTCTAACCCATACTTGACTAGTCACCTCGGATTTCCTTCAACTGATCATCAGTGGACCTAACCTTCTTCAACATCTCGGCCATCATGCTTTCCAACTTTGATTGCCCAGCCTCCCCTTCTTGTGAATTAGGAGGCACATAGAATCCAATCCGGTCATTGCGGTATCCATTATTTCACCTCCAATCTCCTTCGCGATCACGACCTCGACTCCTGTCTCTGAACCCGTTTCTGTTGTAGTTATCTCTATACTGGTTCCGACCTTGATTTACAGAACATTGGCGCCAATTGTATTGTCTAGACGCTTGGGCGATGGTTCAAAAACCCGCCACCTGGCTATCCAAGAAGTTGGCCTCCTCTTTAGAATCAGAGTGATCACCTCCTGGCTCCCTTCCTTGAGTACCCACTACATTGACCTATTTGGCTCCGGCTCCCATAATATGCTTTGTCAGCAAGTCCAATGATGTGTGCAGATGAGCCAACTCCTGGTCGCGCTCTTCTTCTTTTCTTCGTTGGTCTGCAGTCAAAGTAACAACATATGTGCCTGCCACTGCATCAGGTTCCCTCGTATGCCAGACCCTATTTGTCTTAGTCACCCCTGTCAAGAATGGTGGCAGCTTGCTCCCAGGTGTGACTCATCAATGCTCCTCCAGCCACTGTGTCTGCTACAACTTTGGTACTATTGTTCAGAGACCTGTAAAAAATTTCCAACAAACTATCATCTGGGATTTTATGGTTAGGGCACTTGGTCAACTTCTTTTTTAATCTCAGCCAAGTTTGATGAAGTGCCTCAGTATTAATCTGTTGAAAATTGTAGATCTCATCCTTTAGCTGCAACATCCTGGATGGGGGAAAGAATCTCTCAAAAAATGCCTATTTGAGCTCCCTTCAATTGGTTATGGAGTCGTTGGGAAACTCCGATAACCACAAAGTAGCTTCCCCTGATAAAGAAAAAGGGAAGAGTCTCAGTCGTATTGCATCCTGGCTTATTCCGGGCAACCTGTACGCCTTGCATATTCCTACAAAGTTCATTAAGTGCAGGTTGGTGTCATCCGTTGCGTGGCAACCGAAAACCCTTTCATCTAAATCATGGTTCTCATAATGTCGAATTTGGCCCCAACGGGTAGTGGTGGTGGCACAACTGCTCCAGTCGACCCGACTTCATCAATGTCCGGGTCAGCATCATCATTAAAGAACTGAGGGGCAAATCTATGAGCTCTGTTTCCCCTCCCTTATCGACCAGCATTTACCACCTCTTCTCTTTCATCTTCTGCATATTGGAGTGTAGCTTGCCGAGCTAGCTCGGCTTGCCTAGCATCTTCAGTTATGCGGGCTTCTCTTTGCTCGTGGTTCTCCATTCTATGCAGTGCTCTTTCAATTTTTAGATTTAGTGGAACAAGGGGATCTCTCTACTCCGATTGCTTGACATTCACCGGAGAACAACCTGTGGGTATCAAAAACACAAAAATAAACGTAATTAAGGAAATAACTACCAAAAAGTTAATTACAAGCTAATAACCTAGTTTCACCATATTCCCCGGCAACGGTGCCAGTTTTTGATAACGCTCAAACCACATCTCTTACTGAAGTGAGAAGCAGACGTTGTCAATAAAGAACCCAACTAGAGGTTGGGGTCGAATCCATAGGGAATAGGGAGAATTGGATTATAGCCGGTAATTGAACTTGTGAGGTAGTTACTTCAAAATAGGGGGATTCTAAAAGAAATCAATAATAAAAATAAATATTAAAATTCTGGTGTTGAGTCAATATCAAAGGATAACTAGGGTTTGTGTTCCCCATGGGTTCATAACTGCTTTGGGTATACACTCGTGATTATCACCAATACTTACTTATAGAACTGATAACTTAGGTTGATTCAAACGACCAACCAGTCCCTATTGAATGACTATACTTAATCACTCAACCAAGTCTCATGAGCGGTTTCAAACTATCCGTTATCACTAAGTTCCAAATTTAACTATCCTGCGACCACAACTCAAGTTAATACAACGATTATCAAAATCAAGGCTCTGTTGTAATTCTCTTTTCCTAATATCTACCTCTTCGACCAAAGCAAGTAAAGAATTTAGGCAAGTCCTAATGTTGCGCATCGTTAAGAAACGTTTAAGCATGAAGAGAATACAATATAAGCATTTGTATTGGTTTTAAAATCACTGTGTAACCCTAGCTTGTTAATCCACCATGGTTCCCACAACTCTAGCTATGGAGGTTTTAGTCTCTCATAGTTGTAAGGTTGTGAATTATATTCATGGTTAAGAACATAAATCAATACTTACAAGAATGAATGAGAAAAACACTTCCTTTAATTACTCAGCAAAATCTTGAAGAATAAGTAACAAGAACAAGATAAATTCAAGAAAATGTTCACCAGTTGAATCAACTCAATTCCCCTACAAATCTCCTCTCCTTGTGTTTTCGATATTTCTTACTTTCCTACGATTGTCTATAGAAAAATAAAACCTAAAACGTATTTATACGGACACAAGAATCCTTTTCCTAGGCTAACTGGACGAATTTCCATATCTGGTGTCACAATCGTCACGAGCCATGTTACGATCCGTAGCAGCTTCCTACGACTCGTAGCTTCCTGTCGTACCTTGCATTGTTGGTTGAATTTTTGCTAAGTGTTGGATCTAGGTACAATTCGTACCTCCATCATACAACCTGTACTGAGCTCCCGTGGTTTGATTCTGAAACTCTGGAATTCTTCTGAAGTTCATCATGACCGTCATAGTACGACTTATTACCTTCTTCCCATGGGTCGTACTGTCTTTGCATAGCAGGAGTCAGCACCTTATGCAATTTTTGTGGATCTTGTCACGATTTCATCACCACGACACGTACCATCTTGGTACGACTTGTACTAAGACTCATACATTGCATCTCTTCAACTTAGCCTTCTGTGGCTTTTCAGGACCATCAGTACGACTCATTGGTCCTTCCTACGTCTCGTACTGTGGTCTGCAATCTGAGCATATTTTGCATCTTTCAGGCTTTCTTTTGGAATTTTCAGATTCAACACTAATTTATCCCGCAACCAAAGGAAAAATGCCTTATATCCACATAAACACAACTAAGTCCAAGCTATTTTTGTTAGTTTTGAACATCGATAGTGTTGTAAATCCACAGCACATCACCTTTCATCGAATTTGCTTAAAATAACAATTACCACTCCAGCATTTAGATGGCCCTGTTTGAGGCTCTTTATGGGCAGATGTGTAGATCACCTATTGGATGGTTTGAGGTAGGTGAGGCAACGTTGATAGGGCTAGATTTAGTTCATGTGGCCATCGAGAAGGTTCAGCTTATTAAGGAAAGGTTGAAGACAACTCAAAGTTGTCAGAAATTTTATGCAGATGTTAGACATAGAGAGCTTGAGTGTGAGGTTGATGATTGGGTGTTTCTGAAGGTGTTTCCTTTGAAGGGGGTGATGAGGTTTGGAAAGAAAGGGAAGGTTAGTCCCTAATATGTGGTTCCTAATAGGATTCTGAGGTGAGCTGGCAAGGTAGCATATGAGTTAGAGCTACTAGCAGAGTTAGCTTCGGTATATCTAGTTTTCCATGTATCTCTATTGAAGAAGTGCATTGGTGACCCGGTTTTAGTTGTTCTTGTGGAGAGTATAGGTGTGAAGGATAGACTTACATATGAGGAGGTTTCGATTGAGAACTTTGATTGTCAGGTTCATAAGTTGGGGAACAAGGAGGTACCTTCAGTGAAGGTTTTGTGGAGAAATCAGCTTGTCGAGGGAGATATGTGGGAAGCCAAAGCAGGTATGATGGCCAGAATCCTGCATCTTTTCCCTTCCAACTCAATTCCAGCATGAGGTATTGGTGTCCTCCTTAGTGCTCTATTCAGTTTCATGTTAAGCTCATGTCTCTAAGTTTCTTTCATGTCATAGAATGTATGTATATTTCATGAATTCAGTTCAGTTATGTATATCAGTCTGGAGTCAGTCACTCTGTCAGTTTTCAGCTTTAGTTGTACAGTTTTGGGATTTCAGTTCTTTTCCTAGCTTTTTAGTATGCTTAATCTACATTTGAGGACGAATGTTCCCAAGGGGAAGATATTGTAATACTCCAAAAGTTTCTAGGATCAAACCCAGGGGTTACTTCATAGAAAATCAAGAAGAATTCATCAGAGTCACAAAACAACTCAAGGGACGAGCCATTGTGGGAAATAACGACTCGTGGTATGTGTCGTTGTAGGCATTCAGCCAAATCCACTCCTAGTAACAACGAGCCTGGCGACGACTCATTGGAAGGTCCAATGGGTCATCGCGAGCAGTTGTTGGATGGATTTGAGAAAGGGCTTAAGATTGGATCAGTATCAACGAACAAATTCAATGACCGTTACGCGTAACGACTCATTGCAAGTGCCTATTGGAAGAATTCCAGAAACTATGCAAGGTTTTAGTGGTGACGACGAGAGGGAATGACGAACCATTGTTCTGAGTAACGATCCATCCTATCTAGCCATTATTTGAGTATCTGAGAACTGGGGGACTAGGGCTGGCTGGTGACGAATAGATACAACGAGGCATTGCATCATAGGAAGACCCATTGGATGGGTCATTGTACCTAGCAGTGGCTATTTTCCAGATGATTCACTAAAGGTATTTTCATAATTTCTAAACTTCTAACTCCCTAATGACGTCATTTTAAACCCTGAAAGGAGTGTTTTAAGAGGGTTTAGTTTATTCTAATGCATTAGCTTCCCATGCATGCAAATTATATAGAACCCTCTTTAAGATCAAGCTAGAACTTTCTCAATTCTTTTCCCAATTCTCTTGGGATTTCAAGGCTAGTTTGAGGATCAGTTTACCCAGGTATGTAGAGATATAAATGAGCGTTTCCTTCCATCCTCATACCCAAATTTCTCCTCAAGTTCATGAATTCAAGTTTTAATTTAAGTGTATGGATTTATAGGGTTTTAACCCAATTTTATGTAATTCTCTAATATATGTTTATGGGTATAATCCCCTTATATTATAATGTATGTTTTAAAGTCTAATGGTCAGATTTTATCACAAACTGATTATAAATTCATAATTTCAAGTTATTAGAAATTATGCCCTATTATACAAGTTTTATGAAAAGTCCACCTTATGATTCATGATTTCAAGTATGATGAGATATCTAGTATGAATGAATATTTATGAATTTCCCATGTATGTTTTCATGATTTAGCCATGTCTAATAAGCTCAGCTTATCATATGTTTTGGAGTCAAGACTCCCAATACAGCTTATGATATGTTTTGGAGTCAAAACTCCCAATGTTCAAATTTCAGGCTATGTATAGATTATGATTTCAGCTTCATTGAAAAACGATGTGAGCACTATGCATGTTTTTGGGAGTAGTGTCTAGCATCGAGCAGGCTTAGGGTCCAATGTGCCTGGTCTCAAAACTACACGCCAATATAGGTATATGTTACATGTTTGGGACCTCTCAAGAGAGTTTTCCCCCTGCCCTAAGGGGCCTCAGTTTGATATCGTGATATCATGGTAGCATTCTTAGCCTGGAAAGGTTTTGGATGGCTCTGCCCACTTGAGTGTGATAGTTGGGTCATCACATTAGATCTATCGTGATGTGTCGGTTATGACGAGCCTTCCATTATTCCTCATGATTTTAGTTACTCTTGTTCATGATTTATGATATTATGTTTTATAGCAGATCTGACCCAATAATCATTTTACGAGCTTTTACTTACAATTTCAGCTATGACAAGTCATATGATTTCTATTTCTAAATCTTGGGTCATGATGTTTAGTTTTGACAATCGGCTTATGACTATGTATGTTTCAAATACAGTTTTCAACATGTGGTCTTTACTCTCATGATCTAATTGATTTATAATTATATGTATGATCTCGGTTAATATTTGCTTAGCATATTTTACTTACCTTACATAGTCAGTACATACCAAGTACTGACCGCATACTCTATGCTATATCGTTTTATAATATAGATCCAGGTACTCAAGATCCAGTCCGCAGTTAAAAACGTTCTAGACTTGATCAGCTAGCAGGGGCGAGTCCTTACCTTTCGAGGACTAGAGTTGTCTATTTCATTCTAGTTCTTTTACCTCATTTTAGTTTCAGACTTTGGAGTTAGAAGGGGACTTGTCTCAGTAGCTTATCAGTTAGTAAAGGCTTTCAGACATAGACTAATATATTCAGCTTTGAGATTTAGCATTGTGATTGTCACGCCCTACCTTGGGAGGCGTAACTAGCACCTAATACCCTTAGATCCTAAGCTGACCTAACTGGAAAAATCCACCTCCACTGTATACCAGCAACATGAAATCAAGAAAACAACAAGTATATCTCGCCTCAAACATAGCCCTAGGCCGATAAGGCCGTAATACAAACACTTGCACAAAATCAGCTGACCCAATAGTTGTAGTTATAAAATCATCCTATGTGGATCAACAAGACCACCATGCTATCTAACACAGGCCAAGAGAAACACAAGCACATATATACATATATACAAGCCCACAAGGCTGCCATTGACAATTATTAGGCGCCACACAGCCAACAATGCACGTCTAACAAAACCCGTGGTCTACAAGCCTTTAAAGAGTAAGATATTGGTCGCGACAGGGCCCTGGCCTACCCAAAACTATACAGAAAAAGATGGGAAAACCTCTAATATATGGCAACTCCGGAGGAAGGGAGCTGACTAGTCTGCTGAGTCTGAACGACTACTAAGGAGGTCTCGGAGCCTGTCTGTCAGAACCTGCAGGCAAGTATGTAGCGCCCCATGCATGGGCATCAGTATAATTGTACCAAATATGTAAGGCAGTAATAATAATAACTGAACAGAAGCTGATAAAGGACTGAAAGTAATCATCAATAAAGATCAGAAGTTAATGTATATGATCTCACAAATATGAACTAAAACTAATAGGCAATGTTCAAACAAGAACCTAACTTGGCTCCCAAAAGCCTAGTAGGTACAAACAACGTAAAATAACCCACCTAGGCCCTTATATGCCCCAAAAAATACACATCAATCTATATATCCCTATGATACTGATGAGTTGGAAATTTACCAACTCATTAGGCTCCTACGCATGAGTTTTTGCCTAGTTTTTGAGTCGTTTATGTGAATTTTATGCCCTTTCTCTTGAATTTTTTGTAGGTACTTCACGTGAGTAGAGAAAGCATGAAATCGAGCAAAACACATGGAGTTTGAGATGAAATTTGATGAGTTAGCATATGAAGGAGAGAGGCCAAAGATAATGGAAGATTTGAGCTCAAGAAGAGGTGCAAAGACATGCTTTGAATCGGCTAAACATGGATCTAGAAGGGCGAAACGCAGGCAAAATGCCGAAGCTACAGCCCAGACCGGCTAAACAACCAGCCTTTCATGGAATGGCATCAACTAAATTCCCATTGAATCGCCAGTCCCCTGCCAGGACACTGTTTTCAACCGGCTAAAGTTTGATGCTCCGAGGATTGCCACCGGTGAAACGCTAGTTCTTCATCGGAGAGGCTGTCTAATGAAGGGTAAAAGGGTCCAAAAAGGTTTCCAAATCATCTAGAATCTTCAAGGGCATTTGGGAAAAGTTGTACACAAGAAAGTATAGATATCTACATAACTTTCATTGTACACCACTCATTCATTCATCTAGACTTCATCTTCTTCATAGAATTTTTAGGAGAATCTTTTCTCCATAGATTTGTAGAGTTAGGTAGTACTTTTCTTATTTTTTTCTTTAACCCATTTTGGGAGAATTTCACCATTGTTGTAAGAGCTTGTGAAGCAAATTTGTGAAGCTAATGTGATGAATGTGAGGGAAATCCTCTTAGTATCTTCTCTCTATCTTTAAATATGCTTGACTAACTTGCTAGCTAGAGGTATATTCATGGAGGGTTTGTTAATTTGGGTTTTGATAAATTTCTATTGGATTCTTATTGAAATTATAGATCTATTATCTTCTCCCAAGTTATAATTGCCAAAATTGAAGGTTTGCAAACATGAATTGTGCTTTACTTTTCTTGCTT
Organism: Datura stramonium; assembly: GCA_018107945.1. Classification (NCBI taxonomy): domain Eukaryota; kingdom Viridiplantae; phylum Streptophyta; class Magnoliopsida; order Solanales; family Solanaceae; genus Datura; species Datura stramonium. Next base: position 186,313 of record JACEIK010000500.1, on the reverse strand, counting down.
TTGCTTGCGATAGAAAAGTGAGAATTGGGTGAGAAGATAATAGTGAGGAATTGGAGTGTTTGTATGTGGGATTAAGCTAGAGATAGTTAAAACCCACATTTTCACTCCATTTAAGGTCAAGGCTAGAAATAGCTAGTCCTTCCTCAAGCTTGTGTGGTTGATTACTTGAATTGGCTTTGGGGTTTGAACGAACCCAAGGCATAAACATTCTTATGGTTGGAAAACAAGATAATGTGAATTTCCACTGCTACCTATGCTAATTATGGGTCTAAGGAATTGAATAAATTCCCGATTTAGTTGGGATCTCATCTATAGAATCCCCCTAGCCATATCACTTGTGATTGCTTCAATTGAAATTCCCCCCAATTAGTCTTAGTTTAGAATTAGATAGTTATTCCCTTTAATTTACCCACAATGTTACTTTTCAAATGTTGAACAATTATGCGTTCTAGTTTGAATTAGATCGTAACTCTTGAATTATCGACTCAATTCTCCATGGGATTCGACCCCGACATCCGTCGGGATATTTGTTTTGATACAATGACTTTTTACGCTCTTTCGCAAAAGAGGAGTGTAGTTTGGACGTTATCAAAAATGGCGCCATTTCCGGAGAATTGAGTTGTGATAAGACATTAGTTATTTATTGATTCAAACTAGTTTTTCATTTTTGTTTTACATCTTGTTTTGTTTTTATGTTTGTTTTTATTTTTGTTTGTTTGTAATTTTATGATAGCATCGTGGAATAAAAGGAAGTTTGTTGGTTGCAACCCTTATTATGATGACCCATGTCCTTATTGTATAGGACCACACTATTGGCAAGATTGCAAATATGCTCTTAGAAGGGAGATAAGTGCACCTTCTCCTTCCTATGATGGGTATATATGCGCATTATGTGGTAGTCATGGGAGACATTGGGATGGATGCCCAAATAGGGTCACCCCTCGCTATAGTTACTATGATAGAAGTTGTGCTCCTAAGCTTGAAAGTAATGAAGCCATGGCAAGTGAATGAAGGAGAAATATTGGGCGCATAGAAGCTATGCTTCTAGCCTTTTTGGAGTGGGAGTCTAATGTGGAAAAGAATGTCAATCCCTCCATGCCCATGGAATCATCAACTCCTCAAGAAGAGAGCGGTAAATCTCTAAAAGAAGAAGCGGAGGAGACATTGAGGAGCATAACAAGAAGAAGTGAACAATGGGGCATACTTCAACTTGACTAATGCGAGGAAGCTCAAAATGATAATGAAGAAGGAGTCAAGGTGTTTTTTGAAGAAGTCATAGAGGTGTGCCAACCAACCAACATTGTAAAAACATAAGATGCCAAGGTTGAAGAAGTGACACTAGAGTCTCCAAATGACATCCAACAAATCACACTCAAGGACTCTAGTGCACTTGAAAAGGAGGATGCCAAGCAAGAAACAATGCTTGAAAGGGGAGAGACTTAGAACACCCTCTTATCATTTTTCAACATTGAACTTGATTGACAAAATGGAGACTAAGGAGACCAAGTCAATGGAGGAAGTTGAGGAGGAAGATCAAGGTGACTTCATCTTCGAGTATGTCATGTCAACAAGCCCAAAGCAACTCCCTCCTTTAAGGGCCAAGAAAAACAAGATGCAATATCCATTGCTTGGTCCCAGGATGCTTACACCACCACCCCTCAAGCGGAGTAGAAGAATGGATAAGAAGCTAGGGGTGCGATTCAAATGCTCAAAATGGAGAGAGAAGTGGTGAAGTTGAAGTCGTTGATCCACGACGTTAACTAAGGCTGAAAGTAAATAAAGAAATAATATATTTGAAATTCAATTCTGAAAGACAAGTCTGGTCTGAAAGCCAACTACTGAGGAGTTGTTGGGATAGGCCCCCAGCTAACTCTAAGTCTATACAAAATCATATCCAACTGAAGTAAATAAAAAAGACCCTCGAATGATGAGGACTCACACTCTGATATGCTAAAGTGGAATGCTCTGAAACTGAAGCAACTATCTGTGCTGAATCTGAGAGCCTGCAGCTATATCATAAAAAGATATAACATGAAAAGCATGCGTCAATACTTTGAATGTACTGAGTAAGTGGGAGAAACATACTGAATATAAAGTCTGAACTAAAATGACATGCCATGACCAACAGGTAAGCTGAACTGAACTACTGATATAATTTGAAATGGTCAAGACAACCCTGTCTGATGGTCAAGGACATGCCCTAAGTCTGAAACACTGAATCTGAGATATTGTACTGAACTGAGCTATTTATTCTGACACTGGACTGGACTGACTAGTGGGAGAGTCTATAACCGACATATAACCATGTGAGCTAGACGTGGAGTCCGATGTATACACCCCACCGGTAGGACCCAATATACCTTGCCAGGGTATAAAGGCATGAACTGG
>JACEIK010000500.1:119810-141033 GCA_018107945.1 Datura stramonium | reverse complement strand
CATGTTGGTTAGCACATATCTTCACATTTATATAAAATCACATGAAAATATATAAAATAACTTAGACAACAAGACTAATTTAAGTTGTAAAGCGTATCACGGGCATGATATTTTTGCCCGTGATCAACTCCCAATTTGAAATTGCTACTTGACCACTGGTCTGTGGATGATAAGGGGTGGCCACTTTGTGCTTCACACCAAATTTGGCTAACGAGGTGCTGAATAGTGGATTGCAAAAATGTGATCCTCCATCACTAATGATAGCTCTAGGAGTGCCAAACCGGGAGAAAATGTGATTCTTCAAAAAGGCTGTTATACTCCTTCCCTCGTTGTTGGGTAATTCTACAGCTTCTACCCACTTAGATACATAATCAACCGCCACCAAGATATACTTATTTCCGTACGAGCTCACAAAGGGGCCCATGAAATAGATCCCCCATACATCAAACAACTCAACCTCTAGGATTGGTGTCAATGGAAGTTCACGCCTCCTTGAAAAACTCCCTGTTTATCTACACCGATCACATTGCTTCACAAAGTCATGGGCATCCTGATGTAGGGTAGGCCAATAAAATCCACATTGTAACACCTTTGCGGCTGTCCAAACACTTCCATAATGGCCCCCAATAGGTGAAGAAAGACAAGCCTCAAGAATTGGTACCATTCCACTTTTGGGACACACCGTCGAATTAAACCATCCGTGCAACTACAAAAAAGGTAAGGTTCAACCCAATAAAACTTATGAACATCATGCATGAATTTATTATTTTGATGAAAGTTTAAACCCTCGGGTATGATGTTACTTGCTAAATAATTAGCAAAATCGGCAAATCACGGGGTTAAGTCATGGGTTGCAGCTAGAATATGTTCATCCGGAAAGTTATCATTTATCTCCTCATGGACTTCCGATTGACTACTTGTCTCAAGGCGTGATAGATTGCCGGCCACTTGATTCTCACACCCCTTATGATCCTTCACTTCAAAGTTGAATTTTTGCAACAACAGAATACACCTAATAAGCCTGGGTTTAACATCTTTCTTGGCCATCAAATACATGAGTGTCACATGGTCCATGTGCTCCACCACTTTGGTTCCCAACACATATGCCCGAAACTTCTCAAATGAAAATACAATACTGAGTAACTCTTGTTCAACCACCATATAGTTTGTTTGTACGTCATTTAGGGCCTTTCTAGCATAGTAAATAGGGTGAAACATCTTGTCATTCCACTAACCAAGGAATGCCCCTAATGCTACCCCACTAACATCGCACATGAGCTCAAAGGACTTTGACCAATCAGGTGCCGTTATGATTGGAGAGGAAACCAGCCTTTCCTTTAGCTCCTCAAAGGCCTTCATACACCCATCATCGAAATTGAACTTTGCCTCTTTTTATAACAACCAAAATAAAGGATGAGCTATCTTGGAGAAATCCTTAATAAAACAACGGTAAAATCTCACATGCCCGAGGAAACTACTAACACCCTTCACTGTGCTTGGCGGAGGTAACTGAGCAATGGCATTGATCTTGAATTAGTCTACCTCAATTCCTTTCTCAGATATTTTGTGCCCTAAGACAATCCCTTATTTTACCATGAAATGACATTTTTCCCAATTAAGGACCAAGTTTGTCACCACACATCTCTTGATCAATACCTCTTCTAGGTGTACTAAAAAATCTTCAAATGAATCCCCCACAACTAAGAAGTCATCCATAAAGACCTCCATAGTGTACTCTACCATATCTGAAAAAATGGACATCAAACATCTTTGGAAAGTGGCGGGAGCATTGCAAAGACCAAAAGGCATCCTCTTGAATGCAAAAGTTCCGTAGAGACATGTAAAATTGGTTTTCTCTTGATCCTTACGTGCAATTGAGATTTTATTGTACCCTGAGTATCTATCCAAGAAACAATAATATTCTTTCCTAGCCAAACGATCTAACATTTGATCAATGAAGGGCACATGGAAGTGACCTTTCTTTGTACAAAAGTTTAACTTATGGTAATCCATGCAGACTCTCCATTCGGTAATTGGGGGGGGGTGCAATTAATTCATTCTTTTCATTTGGGACAACCATAAAGCCCCCTTTCTTTGGCACACACTGTACAAGACTTACCCAACTGCTGATACACAACTCCTGCATCTAGCCATTTAATAATTTCCTTCTAGACCACCTCTTGCATAGGTGGATTTAGATGCCTCTAATGCTCGACCGACGGACTATGATTCTCTTGAAGATAAATCTTGTGAGTGCAAATCCCTGGAGGAATACCAATGATATCATCTATCGACCACCCTATGGCTTGAATATGCCTTTTTAATACTACTATGAGTTCTTCTACCTGGTTAGGAGTGAGCTTTGTTGAGATAATGACCGGGAGTGTCTAATTTTCCACCAAATATGCATATCTCAAATGGGTAGGTAATGGTTTGAGTTCCAAACTTGGAGGTACAACAATGGATGGCTATGATGGTGGGGTTGTTCAATTATTGAGGTCGAGGTCGAGTTTCCTCGGTTGGAAGGTATAAGTTCCTATCCTTTTGTTCACTTGACAGACCTCCTCCAGTTCTTCAACGCTCAAGAAAATGCTAGCAAAAATTTTTGCCAGAATATCTTCTTCTATCTTCCATCCAAATGTTTCTTCATCCATGTTGGTTTGGTTGGTGAAACTTTTGTTTCCTTTACTACTTGTTGGGCTGCCACTTGGAGTGATAACACATTCATTCTATCCTCTAACTATTTTATTGCTACATCATGATTTTTCACTGTTTTGGTGAGGTCCAACAATTCACTCTGTAATTCCTAAACTCCTGAATCAGTTGAAATAACTTTTTCAAGCACCACCTCAAGAGTGTTTTCCATGCGAAATAAGAGTGAATCATCACTTCCTTGACTACGTCATTTAGCTAAACAGACATCGTTCCGACCTTGATTTTTATTATAAGAATATCCATAGCCTTGATTGGCTTGATGGTACCTTATATGGAAACCTTTCATATAATTCGTTAATAGCTCTATCTGTTTCATCATGACCAACAACACTATATCTTACCTCCCTTATCTATGCCACATCTTATCCACTAATTTGAGAGTCTCCACATAAGGTGCCCCCTAAGGGTCTCGCAACATCCTATCAAAGGGGCTCATTAGCATTTCAGTGATCGCTCAACAATGGCAAGATGAGGCGCCAACATCAACAGTCACAACCAACTAATACCGGTGCAAGATGATTCAATTTAACAATCAGTACAAGAATATCAAGCGCTAGTCCCCGGAAATGGTGCCATTTTTTTATAATGTCCAAACTACACTCTCTTAATGAGAAAGCGTACACAGTCGTTGCTCAAAATAAATATTCCCGATGAATGTTGGAGTCGAATCCCACAGAGACTAGTGAATGATTTGCATAAGCGTTGTTTTAGGAAACTTGAATTAACTTGCACCAATTAAGAAAAATAAAACTATAAATCTTTTGGGGAAAAATGAAGTTAACAATATTATGGATTTTAAACAAACTCGCCAAAATAGCAAAGTAACCAAAATTAATAGACTATAATGAGTGAAGACTAAGGTGTGGTGTAGATGGGTGCTAATTAAATAAGGGTATGCTAGCTCATCAAATCATTGCGAATAAGTGTAAATAACTTTGAACGAGATGGCACCCTATATTTTTCAACCTCATGGATGCCTTTTTCTCGAGTCCTTTCAAACCTCAAGAAACAATTCAATTATCCCAGTAGAGTTTGGGTTAATAGCTGAACTATTTCTAGCCATCAACTACAAATTGGGATTATGAATATGGGTTTTGGCTATTTATATCCCAACTCCACACAATAACACTCCATACAATAACATCCATTCCCACCATCAAATTCTCTCCAATACTTGAATTCTTCTCTTTCAAGCTAAAATCAAGTAATAAAAGTAAGCCCACATTTGCAACTATGAATAATCAATTATAAATTGGAGAGAACTCAATAGATTTACACTAATTAAGCAATATTAAGATGAATCTAGCAATACCCAATTTAATTAGGCACCCATCGTTACACACCTTTAGTTGATGATTTAGATACTCATGATTAAGAAACTAAAAAGTATATTCATCAATAAACTCAATGATTTCATTAGTAAGTGCAAGCAAAATCAAACTCAATATATGTCTGCAACAATGGTTATATCTTGCAAAGGAAGAAGATGAAAATAAGAAAAGCAATATTCCACAATCTCCTCCAATGGGGTTATTCTCTTTTTTCAAGGCAAAAGGAATATTCAAAAAGTTGAAAAGTATCAAAGTTATATACAGAGTACGTTCTTATAGACTGTATACAAAAATAGAGAAACCAATCTTCTCTTTTTCTAGTGCTGGACGTAATTACCCCTGTTCAGGTGTTTTTTCACTTGCGGGGGAGCCGACGGTTTTCCGGTTGCATTACGCGAACAGTTGTCCATCATTTTCTGCCCTTCCAGTGATTTTCCAGGGCCATTCGACAACACCTTCGGCGGTTCGCCGACCTTCATCTGCGATCAGCCGATTCCTTTAGTCCTCAATCCAGCAAGTTCAAACACCTGTAGGAGATTTAACCGGTGAGTTGCTGGTTGATGTACGTGGCCGTTGGTTGCGTTTTCCCCTCAAGTCAGTGGTCATCTGCATTTGACCGACGTTTTGTTGGTGTTCTCTAGTGGAGCGCCGATTTTCACCCAATTTCATTCTTTTTACTCCACTTCTTGCTCTTTCTCTTCAACTCAGATACCTGCACATAAAAAGGCAAAAAGGGCATAAAATTAATCTAAATGACTTGAAAAGTAAGCTAAAGCTCATGCTCAAGAGCCTAATGAGTTGGTAAATTACCAACTCATCAAACCCCCAAACTTGAACCATTGCTTTTCCTCAAGTAATGCAATTTTTATCAGTTAATAAACGTACACACTATCTTCAACCAGATCCTCGCTTCTCTGTTCATTTGGNATTGCTTTTCCTCAAGTAATGCAATTTTTATCAGTTAATAAACATGCCACTATGCAAGAGTTTAGACATCAATGAACACTTACTCCATGACAACCCAAAAAATGCTCACCAACTCACTGAAAAAGAGAAGCAAATTCCCCAAAAAAATCAAAGAAAAATATATGGAAGTATTTCAAGAGGCCACCACAATTCAAGGGCATGATTCACAAATGCTTTCATTTTGCAAAACAAGGGAATGAATTATCCAAATAAATACACATAGCATCTCAATTCATAATCCCTGCACATTCAAAGCTTGCCTTAGAGATTGCATTACTCATGCCTTAATCACACCTTTACCTTAATGCAAGTGTGACCTCAAAGGGAATGATGCCACTCACCAAAGAGAGAATCCCTTTTTTCTATCATGAATTAATGCACACACAAGGGATTTTAGAAAAAGATGGTCACACTCCCTCTCCCAAAAGAAATCTTCAGGCACACAACTCAACCTATAGGCTTTCCCTTCGTGTAATTTGCCACTAATATAGAGCAACTACACTCAAAATCAATTAGGACTTGCAGGTCGAGATGAAGGCTAGGGGTAATGGTAAGAGAATTATTCGGTTCTAGTGACTAGATCCTCCCTAATGTCTTTATGTGAACACTTCAATCCTTCCCATCTAACTTTTTATATCGCTCCACCTTATTCCTCCATTTGCAACCATTTTTCTCTTTTATTGTTCGAAGATCTTTCTTGTAGATCCTTTAGCTATCACATTAAGCTTTGTCTAATAAAGAGGTAATGCAATTTCACTTCTCTTTTCTCTTTTGTTATCTTAAGCTTCCTCAGCTCATCATTTCATTCTTTTTCTCACAATTTGGTGCTACCTCAGATTTATGCTTCTTATATATCCCCTTTTCATGAAAAACCTCCAAACTTGGGCTCTTTGCCTCTTACTTACAGATTTCCTTATCTCTCCCTACGCCTTTGGGTATTCAGTCCCCATTCTTTTCATTCTCTCACCACTAGAAATTATGGAGGATGGGTGCCAGAAGAGGGGATTACAAAGTGACATCGGCTTGTAATGCGATTTCCAAAAATAAACAGTTCAAAAGGCTCAACATTGGCTAGCAATTGAAGGCATTTTTGGAGGCCATTTTGGGTAGAGTGACTGGTCAAATGAAAGCCTAAAATCATGTTGTAAATGTAGCTACATCTAGGATTTCATCTTAAGTCACACTTAGGGCAAGTTCTAGACAAGAAGCTATGCATGAGATTCACAAAGATCCTTACCACACAAGGCATCACACCCAAAGATTCCATAAAATTCATTATCATCGCAAGATATTGATTTAAGATATTAGAGCATGCGAATTCATAAGACAAACAAGGAATCTACAATGTATGACAAAAGAGTGCTACATTTCTCATTTCAAATGCCCATTTTTTTCATTTCTCATTTTTTTCCTTAAGAGAGTCGCCTCACAATCTATCATCAGGAAGTGCAAACCCGGTTCGACAATAAAAGAAAATAAAAAAAAAATCTACTTGAGAAAGAACCATGGTATGAAGAAAATCCTTAGAGTTTGATTACTATTCTACTATTTACACAGGAAAACAAAATATTTTGGGTTAAAAACATTTAACAATTCGAAACAAGGACCCAGATTTCAGCACTAATATTCAAAAATCATTCATTTCATTATGTTGCATCAAGGTTTAACCTTCCCCCAAAATAAGATATACACTCCTCTCCCCCACTTCAAACAATGTATTACCCCCAATGGAAAAATAAAAGACAACAAGGTGAAGGGGACTCCCTAAAAAAATTAGTGATTCTGACGAGGACCCAGGAGTACGTGGATACATCAAAATGCCAAGAAGCTATTTTTGATGCACTCGACATTAATGGGTCAGGTGGGAGTTCTAATGGTTTCCCTAGTCTAAGAACCACCCATCTATCCAATAGGGTTCAAAGCTCATGATATAAAGTGGTATCTACTCCGCTGGGTTTCCAAGATGGATATACTTCTCTCACAGTGAGCATTGGAGGCAGTGGTGGTCAGCTATGCTATATCTCTTCATCAGACACCATTTTTGACAAACTGTCATACCCCACCCACTAATCATCCGGTGGGCTTTTGGGCGCCTCGGGCTGTGATGTCACTGCAACTAGCTCAGGAGGGATTGGGTTGCTAGAAGGTGGAGGTCCAGTAAGTGCAGCCACATCCTTCCTCAAAGCAATCACATCATTTTCTAAGACCTCAACTGTAGCACAGAGACCTCTCAACTTATCTCTAGCAGGTTGCATGGCTCTCTTAATGGCTTGTTGGATCATGGAAGGAATGACCTTGGCTAACTTTATAATCTGAAGTTCATGCACTTGGGTCATTTATGCTATTTTGAACAAGTCAGTTGGTGTGGAGGCGGAGACCGCAACTTCTTGGAAATGGCCTTTAGTTGTGCTAGAGTGCATAAAAGGTGGTGGTTGAGTCCTGTTCTCTGTACCGTTGACCCACTTTAAGGCTGGGGCATCTTTATCAGTTTTGGTGTCCAATGTAATCACACCGTCAACCCACACAGTTTTATCCAATGTTTAGAATAAAGGGCATGAAGCCCGAACACACAACATACTCACAAGGCTAGGATATGGTAATGATGTTGCCTGTTGCTTGGCCCTTCTTTTGAATTGATCTACAATGATTTCTCCAACATTGATGTGTATATGATACATAGTGGGGCAATAAGAATTTCAACTTCATTTGGGACTTCTGTTGTATTCTGGGATTGAATTATCCGAGCACATACCAAATCCAGCCATATATGTGCTTCAAATTTAGATCACGATGATGAATCAGACCCCTGGAGATGGCTCACAGTGGTTGATCTACATTAATTGTGCTAGAAACCCATTGGAACTGGTTCGCTTTATCTTCCACATTCCTGCGGAACACTGAATGTGGTTTGATTGGCTCAACCCAATAGAGGGAATTGATTGCTTCTGGAGTTATTTGCACCTCTTGGCCCTGCACCCATATAGACGGTAGGCATGGGATTGTATCTGTTCAGCCTTTGTGTTTTAGAATGCTTTGCTGCGCCTTTTATGATGCATAGAACTCCCATACCAACTCAGGGAAGTAGGGGTCGGCGGGTATGGTGAATGGACCCCAATCTCGCATGCCAATATGATAGTAGATATTGGAAAAATCAATTTTGAAGGACTCTACCTCAAATTGTGTTTTTGCATGGATGGACCACTTTTCCTTGAAGGACATGTAATACTCTTCCATTCCAGCCAGCCCAAAGTGAATATGTTCTATACGCTGGTTTTCATAAGAAGGTAAGCTTGGTATGTCTTTTCTCATTCGTATGGATGTGTACATGATGCTGCAGACTAAGGTTAGTATTTTGCATATAATTGAGAGAATACTCATAACATTGGAGAACTAAACAAATCCAAAGGTTTGTAAGGTGAAATAGGTGAAACCGACGAAACATCAGTTAAAAGTGGAGGCGACTTCGCAGAGTGCCGATGAGTCGCCGGCAGAAACAAGTAACTGAGTAGAGGCCTCAATCATCGGTGCCCCCACCGATGAATCGGCTCTTTAGAATCGCGAAGCGCTGTTGAAACGCGGGTTCGTGATAGAAGTCAAAATTTTTTTTCAATTGAACCCACGGTTTCACCGGTGATTCGCCGAACATGACCGATGGTTCACCGATGGGTAGTCTCCCACTCGTTTGAATCATAGTGCTTCTCCATAAGCCTTTACACTTACGAATTCCATTCGAATTAATAAAGACAACTTTCCCTTAATAAAGTTGTCATTCTATCTATCATTGGGCAAGTTGTGAAGGTGACACATCTGGGGTTACTTAAACTTCACCCCCAAATTAAAAAAAGACAAACCACACATCACAAAACAAAACATGAGAAGCAAACCAAACATCACAAAACAAAACATGAGGCAATCAAGTAAGAGCAAAACATCATCAATATCTACTCTAATCATGCATAATGGTGGATGCTCATTCTTAATTTGAGCATAAGCTAGGAAAGCCATACCAGAATAAGAGGTGACAACGAGTGGAGAGGGATTTGCACTTTCTCACCGATGGTATCTTTGAATTTGTGGGAATATAGGTGGGGTGAGAATGGAAATAGGGAGAAATATTTAAATGTGAAGAAAGGGGATGTTGATTGGGCAAGAGGGAGGTGGGTATTAATAGAGGTTAGGTGGAAAATTGGTTTGTTGGGAATATGAGAGATGCTGGGAAAAAGGGAAAGTGGGGATTATAAGGTCAAATACCGGTCAACCTTCTGAGAAGAACACAAACCTAGATCGGGTGTACCGTAGATTGCCGATGAGAATCGGCGAGCCGCCGATGGGCATTATTTGTGTAGGTCTCCTGATTCAAAACCGGTGAATGGCTGGAGTCTTGCGGATTGACATCGGTATTTCGCCGAGTGAGACGTCGATGCTACGATTACTTCAAAGTACACTAGTTGAGACTGGAGACATGTCAGCGGCTCGCGCCTTTGCAGTGGTGATTCGCCGGATGAGTCACCAAACATACTCTTAACTTTCAGGTGTACTAACTAGCATCGATGATTCAACAGATTTGCGAAGTGATATCAGTGTATCACTGGCGAGTCACCGATTGCCTCCCAGCTTATCCCATATTATGCCTTATCTCATGCGGGAGGGCGGCGCCCCGTGCTTTCGCATCGGCGTTCCACCGATCTAGCACCGGTCACGCCTGTACCCTTTTTCCTTGAATTGGATTTACCTATGAAAATAAAAAACAACAATGCGTTAAAATGTTCAAAGAAAATAGAAGATAAGAATGCTTGGGTTGCCTCCTAAGAAACGCCTTAGTTAACGTCGTGGCACGACGGAGGTCCCTTAAGTTTTATAGTTCATCTAGGTATAGGACCACTGTTCACCCAACTTCCTCCAACACTCCCAAATATCTTTTTACCCTTTGACCATTAACCTTGTATTTTGCTCCATTTTCTCCTTGAAGTTCTATGACACCAATTTCGTAAACTTGGGGTACCTTGAATGGCCCTGACCAATTAGATTTTTGCTTCTCTGGGAATAATCTTAGTCGTGAATTGAACAACAACACCGAGTCCCCTGGAGCAGAATTCCGCTTCAAAATTTTTTGGTCATGATAATGCTTCATGTGGGCTTTGTAAATAGCTGCATTCTCGTATGCCCTCATTCTGAATTCATCCAACTCATGCAGATTTTCTACTCTCCCTTGGACGACTCTCCGCTATTCAAGGTTCAAGCTCAAGGCCTTATGTTCTAACTCAACAGAGAGGTTGCACGACTTGCCAAAAATAAGCTGATATGAAGACATTCCAATTGGTTCTTGAATGCAGTCCGATATGCCCACAAGTCATCATCTAATTTCCGAGCCCAATCTATTCTATTCATATTGACTGTTTTAGTCAAGATAGATTAGATCTCCTGATTTGAAATTTCTACTTGGCCACTAGTCTGTGGGTGATAAGGGGTGGACACTTTGTGCTTCACACCATATTTGGCTAACAAGGTGCTGAATAGTGGATTTTAAAATATGATCCTCCATCACTAATGATAGCTCTAGAAGTGCCAAACCAGGAGAAAATGTGCTTCTTCAAAAAGGTTGTTACACTCCTCCCCTCATTGTTGGGTAATGCTACAGCTTCTACCCACTTAGAGATATAATCAATCACCATACAGATATACATATTTCCATACGAGCTCATTGAGGGGCCCATGAAATAGATCCCCCATACATCGAACAACTCAACCTCTAGGATTGGTGTCAATGGAAGTTCATGCCTCCTTGAAATACTCCCTATTCGTTGACGCCGATTGCATTGCTTCATAAGGTCATGGGCATCCCGTGCAGGGTAGGCTAATAAAATCCACACTGTAACACCTTTGCGGCTGTCCGAACACTTCCATAATGTCCCCCAACAGGTGAAAAAGGACAAGCCTCTAGAATTGGTACCATTTCCACTTTTGGGACACACCTTCGAATTAAACCAGCTGTGAATCTATGAAAAAGGTAAGGTCATCCCAATAAAACATACGAACATCATGCATGAATTTCTTCTTTTGATGAAAGTTTAAACCCTCGGATATGATGTTGCTTGCCAAATAATTAGCAAAATCGGCAAACCACAGGGTTAAGTCATGGATTGCAACTAGAATATGTTCATTCAGGAAGTTATCATTAATCTCCTCATGGACTTCCGACTGACCACTTGTCTCTAGGCGTGATAGATGGTCATCCACTTGATTCTCACACCTCTTATGATCCTTCACTTCAAAGTCGAATTCCTGCAACAACAGAACCCACCTAATAAGCCTGGGTTTAACATCTTTCTTGGACATCAAATACCTAAGTGTCGCATGTTCTGTGTGCACCACCCTTTGGTTCCCAACAAATATTCCTGAAAGTTCTCAAACGCAAATACAACAACAAGTAACTCTTTTTCAATCACAGTATAGTTTGTTTGTGTGTCATTTAGGGCCTTTCTAGCATAGTAAATGGGGTGAAACATCTTGTCTTTACGCTGAGTAAGGACTGCCCCTAATGCTACCCCACTGGCATCGCAGATTAGCTCAAAGGGCTTTGACAAATCAGGTGCTGTAATAATTGGAGAGGAAACAAGCCTTTCCTTCTGCTCCTCAACGACCTTCATACACCCCTCATCGAAATTGAACTTTTCCTCCTTTTCTAATAGCTGAAATAAAGGATGCGCTATCTCTGAGAAATCCTTAATAAAATGGCAGTAAAATCCTGCATGCCCGAGGAAACTCCTAACACCCTTCACTGTGCTTGGCGGAGATAACTAAGCAATGACATTGATCTTGGATTGGTCTACCTCAATTCCTTTCTCAGAGATTTTGTGCCCCAAGACAATGCCTTCTTTAGCCATGAAACAACAATTTTCCAATTAAGGACCAAGTTTGTCTCCTCACATCTCTTGATCAATACCTCTTCTAGGTGTACCAAACAATCTTCAAATGAATCCATGTCACGACCCGAGTCTACACCCTAGACGAGAGTCGGTACTCGATACCAAAAGTGACTCCATGCTAACCCCTGATCTATCATTACACTAGCAAACGTAAGTGGAAGCTTTAGAAAAAATATTTATGGAATCAATACTGCTGAAAGTGTAAACATATCTAAAAACGATACTGAACAGCTGTGTCTGAAAGCCACTACTAACTGATGAGTTGCTGGGACAAGCCCCTAGCTAACTCTAAAGTCTAACTAAATAAAGAACTAGATGAATAATACCATCGTCCTCAGAAGATGATGATTCACCAAATGGCGCTGCTGCTGATATCGTCGGAGGGAAATTACTGACGATGCTGAGACTAAGAACCTGTGCCTGTATCATAATACGATACAACATAGTAAGCATGCATTAGTACTTTGAATGTACTGAGTAAGTGAGATATACAATAAGCATGGAAATAAGCAACTGAACTGAGATAACATGAAATGACCAACTGATACTGAATACTGATAAAACTAAGCTATAACTGATATGGTCAATAATGACCCTGACAGATGGTCATAAACATGTCCTGGATCTGAGTGACTGAACTGAGCTAAACTGAATTAAAATGAACTAATAGTGAGACTAAACTGAATTGACAAGTGGAAGAGTCCATAATGGACATATAACCACGCGAGCTAAACGTAGAGTCCGATGTATACACCCCATCGCAGAAAGCCCATTGTACCTTGCTAGGGTATAGTGGCTGAGTTGGGTGATCACAAGTCAGGGGACTGATGGGCCAATAACATATGGTGGTAGTGTAGTTCTGGGAACCTGGGTGTGCTGAAACCCCAGTCCACTTGGTGCTAAGTACAACTCCCACTGGATAGTCCAAACTTGACTACTAAGCTAATAGCTCAAAGCTAGGGTCCTGAAATAAGTTAGAAATACTTATCTAGAAGTACCCTGAGAGTCTATCAGATCGGATAAATGTAAACTGGTGTTCTAAGACTAGCCAGAGCTGCTTATCTGGAAGCGTTGTAACCGTCTGAAGAACAAACTAATAACTGAAGGTGCTTGTTCTAAGACTAGTCAGAGCTGCTTATCTAGAAGCATCGTAACCGTCTAAAGAACAAACTGATAACAGAAAACTGGGACTGGGAGGTATTACTGACACCTCACGAGACTGACTATAGTCAAATTCATCAGTTGACATTTCTGTAAGATATTGAAATTTACTAAGTACTGACTGAGACTAAATGTAAACAATCAATAATTCTACTCTTGATCATACAACTGTACTATCCTGGTGATTTCAAGAACAATTAGAATCAAACGACACTTGTATTTAGAATCTGCTAAAATACTCAATTCGCTATATTCAAAGAAATTAGGCTAAAATAATATAATTTCATGAAAAGAGATAATGACCAGAAATGAGGCTAACAACAACCCTAAATACTTATGAAAATTATAACAGGAAGAAATCCATGATTTACTGAAAAATGAACCCTAATTGTGAACTTCAGGGCTAGAACTAATAAGCATTTCAGAAGAGTTTTGGGGCACAAGGGAAGGACAATTCCCTTGTTGAATTCACACATACCTGGAGTAGAATCCTTGAGAAGAAATATGGAGAAACCTTGAAGAACACTGGAAGCCCTAGCTTAGCTCTGCACTGTCTGTTTGAAACTTCTACGTTCTGAAAAATCGCAAGTTGAGAGGAATGAGAGGGATTAAGTCGACTACCCCTTTAATTCTCTCCAAAACGTGCCTAAAATAACGTAGTTTAGGGATAGAAATAACTATAAGTTACGAAAATGCCCCTTCTAAAATGGAGAAATTCGGACCCTACTAGTCCACACGAGGGACATCATGACTCATGAGGTACTGGATGAGTCATGAGTGCAATTCATGGGAAACATTCAGTTTTTTTAGGCCAGGCAATGAGACACTCCATGAGTCATTAGGTGGTATCACGACTCATGGCTTCCAGTCGTGACCTGAGTTGGGAAGATATCCTGACGGACATGACGAGGGACACCACGAGTTGTTACTCCACTTAAGGACTTGTTGTCACCTCCTGTCTCCAACACTAGAACTCCCTCCTCAAATTCACTGGGCTAGACCACGAGGCACTTAACGACTCATGGGGTCACCTCATGAGTCATGACATCCACTTGTGGTCACCCCCGACCATGACTTCCCCACGGTAGACTCCACTCCATGAGTCACTCCACGAATCGTGGTGTACATCACGGGTCTCTAGATGAGTCCAACTATGACCTGGTGCATATTTTCCTGTTTTCTCTATTTCAACCCCCAGTCTAGTCTAGGAACTTTAAGGGTGTTATAATATCTCCCAATTGGAATCATTCGTCCTTGAATGAAGGCTAAAACTGCTAGAAGACTCGGGAAAGAGCTGGAATTACCAAATTGAAAGTATAAACTGATTTTCTAAAGGAGTGATTGAATCTGAACTGAAACAGACATACCAACTGAGCTGATGCAACTAAGATGCATATTGAGAACATGAATAGAGGTAATGAGCACGAAACTGAATAGGGTACTGAGGAGGAATTTAATACCTGAGGCTGAAGCTGAACTGGAAGGGAATAAATGAGGATATTTAGCCATCATGTATGCTTATACCTCCCTTGTCTCTCCCTCAACTAGCTAGTTTCTCCACATGACTTTTACCAAAGAGACTTTATTGTTTCTCAGCTTACGAACCTGATGGTCTAGGATCTGAACTGGGACCTCTTTGTAAGAGATACTATCCTTCACTCCCACACTGTCTAGTGACACAATTGAGGTCGGATCACCGATGAACTTCTTGAACAGTGACACATGGAAGACTGGGTGCAAAAATGTTAAATTCGAAGGCAATTCTAACCTATAGGCCATATTGCCAATTCGCCTTAGAATCGTGTAGGGTCCTACATACCTCGAACTGAGTTTTCCTTTCTTTCCAAACCTCATCACCCCTTTCATGGGTGAAATTTTCAGATAAACACAATCATATAGAGCAAATTCTAACTCTCTCCTCCTCACATCAGCATATGATTTCTGTCGGTTCTAAGCTATTTTCAACTTCCTCTGATAAGTTGCACTTTCTGCATAGCTTCATGAACTGAGTCTCGTCCTATCAAGGTAGCAACGCCAACTTCAAACCTCCCTATAGGAGACCTACACCTTCTACCATATAATCCCTCAAAAGGGGCAATCTGAATTTCGGAGTGGTAGCTGTTGTTGTATGCAAACTCAATGAGAGATAGGTGATCATCCCAACTTCCCTTGAAGTCGATCACAGAAGCTCTCAGCATAACTTCTAAGGTCTTAATAGTCCGCTCATCTTTTCCTTCTGTCTGAGGGTGAAAAGCTGTGCTGAGCTTTACCTGAGTACCAAGTCCCTTTTGAAATGACTTCCATAAATGCGAGGTGAACTGGGTACCTCTATCTGAAATGATAGATAAGGGAACTCTATGCAGTCTGACTAACTCCCCAATGTAAAGCCTAGCATAATATTTAGATGAGTCTGTAGTTTTAACTGGGAGGAAATGTGCTGACTTTGTCATCCGTTCTACTATCACCCAAATTGAATCATGATGTTGACGAGTACGAGGTAGATCTGTAATGAAGTCAATATTCACTTCTGCCCACTTCCACGTGGGTATGCTAATATCCTAAATCATACCCCTAGGTTTTTGGTGTTCAACCTTAACCTGTTGGCAGTTCGGGCACTTAGCCACAAAATCTACAAATCACTCTTCATATCATTTTACCAGTAGATTTCCCGTAGGTCACGATACATCTTAGTGGCACCTGGGTGGATAGGATATCTGGGGCTGTGTGCTTCTGCCAGTATCCGCTGTCTCAAGTCATCAATGTCCGAAACACATAATCTTCCCTGGTAATGAAGCACACCATCTCCCCCTTTGGAGAAAGCCTCCACTTTTTTTCTTAGAAATTCTTCTTTCAGCTTAAGCAGTATGGGATCTTCATCCTGCCTTGACTTAACCTCGACAACTAATGAGGATTTTAACCCACTGTGTAGTACTACTCCGCCCTCAGCTGAATCCACCAACTTCACTCCCAATCGGGCTAACTTGTGAATATCCTTTGCTAGCTCCTTATCGCCCTCTTCAACATGAGCAAAGCCCCCCATGGACATTCTACTCAAGGCATCTTCCACCATATTTTCCTTGCCCCGGTGGTACAAAACACTCATGTCGCAATCCTTCAATAACTCCAACCACCTTCTTTGGCGAAGACTCAGATCTTTCTGACTGAACACATATTGAAGGCTCTTGTGATTGGTGAAAACATCCTCGTGAACCCCATAAAGGTAATTCATCCATATTTTTAGACCAAACACCACTACTGCCAATTCAAGATCATGAGTCAAATAATTCTTCTCATGAACTTTGAGCTGTTTGGAGGCATAAGCTACCACCTTACCCCGCTGCATCAGAACACAATTGAGGCCAACTCTAGAAGCATCACAATAGACTACGATCCATCTGTTCCTTCTGGTAAGGTCAAAATTGGAGCTGTATTGAGTCGGTCTTCAGCTCTTGGAAACTCTTCTCACATGCATCTGACCACTGAAACTTTACCTTTTTCTGTGTTAGCTTAGTCATAGGAGACTCAATAGAAGAAAATCCTTCTACAAACCGTCGATAATAACTGGATAGACCCAGGAAACTCCTGATATTTATTAGGGAAGTGGGTCTTGACCAGTCTTTCACCACTACTATCTTTTGAGGATCTACCTGAATACCCTTACCTGAAACCACATGACCGAAGAAAGCCACAGACTTTAGCCAGAATTCACATTTTCTCAATTTAGCAAACAATTGATGGTCTTTGAGAGTCTGCAATACTATCCTCAGATGGTTAGCAACTCCTTCTCATTTCTGGAGTACATCAAAATGTCGTTTATGAACACGATGATGAACATGTCTAGATACTGTTTAAATACCCGGTTCATCAGGTCTATAAAAGCTGCAAGGGAATTAGTTAGTCTAAAGGACATAACCACAAATTCATAGTGACCATACTGAGTTTTGAAGGCTGTTTTCAGTATGTCACATTCCCTGATCCTAAGCTGATTATACCCCAACCTGTGATCTACCTTGGAAAAACAACTGACTCCTTGAAGCTGATCGAACAAGTCATCAATTCTAGGTAGGGGATACCTATTCTTAACTATAACCTTGTTCAATTGATGGTAGTCGATGCACATTCGGAGAGTACCGTCTTTCTTTCACATGAATAACATTGCAGCACCCCATGGGGAGATGCTGGGCCTGATGAAACCCTTATTAAGAAGGTCTTTTAGCTGTTCCTTCAACTCCTTAAGATTATCTGGAGCCACTATGTAAGGAGGAATAGAGATGGGCTGAGTGTCTGGAAGAAGGCTATGCCGAAGTCTATTTCCCACTCGGAAGGGACTCCGGGAAGATCTTTGGGAGACACGTCAGGGAATTCACTGACAACTGGAACTGATTGAATAGTTGGGGTCTCAAAGCTAGAATCTTTGACCTGAACTAGGTGATAGATGAACCCTTTTGAAATGATCTTCCTTGCCTTAAGGTAGGAAATAAACCGACCCCTTAGGCGCTGAAACACTACACATCCATTCTAAGACTGGCTCATTAGAAAACTGAAACTTGACGACTCTAGTTCTGCAGTTGACTGAGGCATAACCGGAATGTAACCAATCCATACCAAGATTGAGGTAAAAATCAACCATGTATATCTCTACTAGATCAGCTGGAATGACTTTATTCAACACTGAGACTGGGCAATTTCTATATACCTGACTGGCTCTAACTGACTCACCAACTGGGGTACAGATTGAGAATTATTCTGAGAGAACTTATGGACTAATTTCAAACTGAACAACTACATAAAGAGTCACGAACTATAGTGTGGCTCTTGGATCTATTAGGGAATATACATCTAGGTGGAAAAGACGTAACATACCCATGACCACATCAGTTAAGCTCTCCTGATCCTAACAAGAGGACAAAACATAAAAGCGGTTTTGGCGCTGACCGCCATCCGTACCTGAAGTATTACCCTGCTGAGATGGATGGCCTGCTGGGGCTGCTAAAGTAGGCTGAGCTCTCACCTGTCCTGCTGAAGGACACTCTGACCCAACTGCACACATTTGAAGAAACCCTCTTTGCCTATGCGACATTCACCCAGATGGTTCTTGCCACATTTAGGACAAGTTAGGTAACAGTTACTGGCACTGTAACTCTGGGAATGAGAGCCAGATTACCCTTTCGATCCTTGCAGGATTGAAAAGTAGGGGAACTAGCTTATGTGGGTGCTGGAGTCTTCTGTTGCTGCTACTGTAGGCAACTATTGCCGCTGGACCTCTGGTGGCCATAATCTGACTGATCTGTTCTAGCCAGCTTGTTCTCCCAATCAATATCTTTCAACTTTTCTGTCTCAATCTACTGGGTATGAATGATGAGGCTGGATAGGACGATGTCCTTGATTATCATCGCGGTTCTGCACTCCTTCAGTACCAAGTCTAACACTCTATTGATGAATTTAATCATGTGAGCCCTTGTCTATCCTACCATCTCTAGAGCATACCTCGACAACTGAGTGAACTACAACGCATACTCCTTCACGGTCCTATTACCCTACCTTAGATTCATGAACTCCGCGACCTTGGCCTCCTTCAATTCCCGAGGAAAGAATCTGTCTAGAAATGAAGTTGTGAACTCTTCCCACTCTACTGGCCCTGCTGCTGCTAGCCACCCTTCCTTCCATTGGTTGTACCAAATCTGAGCCACCCCTTTCAACTGGTAGGCAGCTAGATTAGCACTCTCCATGGAATTAACGCCCATAATTCGGGTGATCTTTCGCACCTCATCCACAAACTCTTGCGGGTCCTCTCCCACCTTGGATCCATGGAAAGCTAGAGTTTATTCAGGTGAAGTCCCGAACCCTAGTAGCTATTGCAGACCCATTTGTATTCACTAGAACCACATGTTGGTTCACTTGATTGGTCACCATTCGAGCCAAAAGTTGGATTGCCACACGAATTCTGCCGAGGACACTTGGTCATGCCGAGGGGCTGCTGGAGCTGGGAGTAGGTCGGTTGGCATTGCCAGCCCTCTTTCTATTTCCTCTTCTTGGAGGAATATTTTTCATTGAAATAAGTAATGCACAAGTTAGGAGGATAATTTGGGATTCAACTTCAATGCACGATAAGGAGTATGAACAAAAGGGAGTTTTCCTAATAACGTCTTGTAGCCTCCCCGTCATAAGTGTGGTGCGCATCACACCCATGAAAAGGACTCTACTTGATGCTGCTTTTAGACATCCTAGGATACTCTAACCTAGTGCTCTGATACCAAGTTTGTCACGATCCGACTCTTCACCTTGGACGAGACATGGTACTCGGTGCCACAAGTGACCCCAAGCTAACCCATGGTCTATCATTACACTGGTAAATTGAGTAAACGTAAGTGAAAGCTTTAAAAAAATATTTATGTAATCAATTCTGTTGAAAGTGTAAACACAACTGAAAATGATACTAAACAGCTGTGTCTGAAAGCCACTACTAACTGATGAGTTGCTGGGACAAGCTCCTAGCTAACTCTAAAGTCTACTGAATAAAGAACTGGCTGAACAAATAACCATCGTCCTTGGAAGATGAGGACTCACCAAATGATGCTGCTGCTGATATCATCAGAGAGAAATTACTGACGATGCTGAGACTGAGAACCAACACCTGTATCATAATGTGATACAACATAGAAAGTATGCGTCAGTACTTTGAAAGTACTGAGTAAGTGAGATATACAATAAGCATGGAGAATAAACAATTGAACTGAGATAACATGAAATGACCAACTGATACTAAATACTAATAAAATTGAGCTATAACTGATATGGTCAATAATGACCCTGGCATATGGTCATAAACATGTCCTGGATCTGAGTGACTGAACTAAGCTAAACTGAATTGATACTGAGCTAAACTAAGACTGAACTGAACTGACATGTGGGAGAATCCATAACCGACATATAACCATGTGAGCTAAACGTGGATTCCGATGTATACACCCCATTGGAGAAAGCCCATAATACCTTTCCTGGGTATAGTGGCTGAGTTTGGTGATCACAAGTTTGGGGACTCGATGGGCCAATAACCTACGATGGAAATGTAGTTCTGGAAACCTGGGTGTGATGGAACCCCCGTCCGCTTGGTGCTAAGTACTACTCTCACTAGATAGTCCTAACTTGACTACTAAGCTGATAGCTCAAAGATGGTGTCCTGGACTAAGTCAGGAATACTTATCTGGAAGTACCCTGAGAGTCTATCGGACCAGATAACTATAAACTGGTATTCTAAGACTGGCTAGAGCTGCTTATCTAGAAGTGTCATAACCGTATGAAGAACAAACTGATAACTGAAGGTGCTGGTTCTAAGAATGGTCATAACTACTTATCTGGAAGCATCATAACTGTCTAAAGAACAAACTTATAACTGATAACTAAAAACAAGGACTGGGAGGTATTACTAACACCTTAAAAGACTAACTATAGTCAAACTGATCAGCTGACATTTCTGTAAGATACTAAAATTTACTAAGTACTAACTGAGACTACACGTAAACAATCAATAATTATACTCTTGATCATACAACTGTACTATCCTGGTGATTTCAAGAACAATCAGAATTAAGCAACATTTGTATTTAGAACATACTGAAATACTCAATACACTATATTCAAAGAAACTAGGGCTAAAATCATATAATTTCATGAAAAGAGATAATGACCAGAAGTGAAGCTAAAAAAAACCCTAAATACTCATGAAAATTATAACAGGAAGAAATCCATGATTTACTGACAAATGAACCCTAACTGTGAACTTCAGGGCTAGAACTGATAAGCATTTCATAAGAGTTTTGGGGCACAAGGGAAGGGCAATTCCCTTGTTGAATTCCCACATACCTGGAATAGAATCCTTGAGAAGAAATCTAGAGAAAACTTGAAGAACACTAGAAGCCCTAGCTTAGCTCTACATTGTCTGTCTAAAACTTCTACGTTCTGAAAAATCGCAAGTTGAGAGGAATGAGAGGGATTAAGTTGACTACCCCTTTAATTCCATCCAAAGTGTCACGCCCCGCCTTGGGGGGTATGACTGGCACCTGGTGCCCTAGTAGGACCTGGACTACTAACTGGTGAGCCTAAGCACATCTGGTGCCTGGCTAG
>JACEIK010000500.1:83184-97345 GCA_018107945.1 Datura stramonium | reverse complement strand
CATCAATAAACACAATCACGAACATATCCAGGTATGGCTTGAACACCCTGTTCATCAAGTCCATAAAAGCTGCAGGAGCATTCGTTAGTCCAAAAGACATTTCTACGAACTCATAATGACCATACCATGTCCTGAAGGCTGTCTTCAAAATATCACACTCCCCAACTCTAAGATGATGGTACCCGGATTTGAGGTCTATTTTTGAAAAACACTTGGCACCCTGATGCTAGTCGAATAAATAATCAATCCTGGGTAGAGGATACCTGTTATTGACGGTGACCTTGTTCAATTGCCAATAATCAATACACATGCAAAAAGAACCATTTTCCTTTTGGACGAAGAGAACTGGTGCACCCCGTGGGGACTTGCTCGGTCTAATGAAACCCTTATCTAACAAGTCCTTCAACTGTTCTTTTAACTCCTTTAGCTCGGCTGGAGCCATTCTTTAGGGAGGAATAGATATAGGTTGTGTCTTAGGAAGAAGGTCAATACCAAAATCAATCTCTCGCTCGGGAGGGATTCCTGGTAGATCATCAGGAAAGACCTCTGGATACTCACATACTACTGGGACAGATTGGATAGTAGGGGTCTCGGATGTCGCATCCTTAACCCTAACTAGATGGTACGCACAACCTTTAGAAATCATCTTACTAGCCTTAAGGTAGAAAATGAAATGACCTACATGCACAACTGAACTACCCTTCCACTCTAAGACTGGATCACCCGAAAATCTGAAACTCTACTTTCCGGGTTCTACAATTAATTGAAGCATAAAATGAAAATAGCCAATCCATGCCGAGGATAACATCGAAATTGGTCATGGATACCTCTATCAAATCTGCTGAGATGACTTTCTAAAGCACTGAGACTGGGGTATCTCTATACACCTGTCTAGCTACAACTAGATCACCTACTAGAGTAGAAACTAAGAAGGGTTCTGACAAGACTTTGGGACTGACTCTGAAGCTACTGGCCACATAAGGTGTCACAAAATCCAAGGTAACCCCTAGATCTAACAAAGCATAAAAATCAAGATGGAAAACTCGTAAAATACCAGTGACCACATTCGGGGAGACCTCCTGCTCCTGGCGGGATGCTGGTGCACAGAATATGTTTTGGCACTGACTACCACCTATGCTAGTAGATGTCCCCTGATGTGCTGAGTGTGCAGGAGGGGGTGCTGAACTAGAAGCTGGTCCTCCACCCCCATCATGATCCCGCCTCGCTGCTGGGCAATCTCTAAGCATGTGTCCTAGCTTCCCACACCGAAAACAAGAACCTGTACCTGCTAAGCACTGGCCCTTGTATCCCCGACCACATCTGCGGCAAGTTGGGATACTAGAATCTGCGGGTCTGCTGCTCTGACCCCTCGAGCCTAATGCTCTCCCCCTCTGATCATGCCTTGTATTGGATGGCACACTCAACGCTGAAGATGCTGGGGATGAAGATCTATGGTGGGTCTAGTGTTGGTGCCCACCACCTGACCTCGGCTAAGAGAATATGTAGTCCTTGATCCTAGCCCTCTTTGCCTCCCTCTCTCTCATATATGTCGCCTCCATCTATTGGGCGTACAAGACTATTTGAGGGAAATCCATATACTGATGGAGCATGACAGTCCTACAATCCTTGTCCAAATAGCCCACCACGCCATGAATAAACCTGCTCACCCGCACCCTCTGATCAACCACTAACTCAGGGGCATACTTTGATAGACGAGTGAACTTAAGGGCATACTCCTGCACCATCATCCTCCCTTGATTAATATTCACGAACACTGCTACCTTCATCTCCCTCATCTAATGAGGGAATAACCGATCTAAGAATACAACATGGAACTCTTCCCAAGTGACAGGACCTGCTCTGACGCCCTACTATCTTTCCATTGACGAAACTAGATGTATGCGACCCCTTTTAGCTGATATGAGGCAAACTCCACACACTCAACTCCATTCACCCCTATAACTTGGGTAATCTTCACAATTTCATCTATGAACTCATGCGGGTCCTCCTCTACTTTTGAGCCAAAGAACTCTGGCGTATTCATTCTTAAGAAGTCCCTGACTCGAGCCGCCGCCGCATTGCCATTTTACGGAACATGTGCAACTGCCTGCTAATTGACTTGAGTGGTCAAGGCCCGTGCGAGCATCTGAATAGCTGCCCAAAACTCAGCATGGGCAACCGGCTCCTATGCATGATGCTCCTGGACTGGTGGGGCCTGCTGGTGCCCGTTTCTGTTGCCATCCTTGTGGCCGTCTCCATTCCCGTTCCTCCTACCATTTAATCTTCAAGTAGCCATGATTATGCAATCGTGAATAGCATGAATTATAAGGATAGGGAGACTTTTCATCGCACGACATAGATCATGAAAGAAGGGAACATTTCCTAAACGTCTCATAGCCTCTTCGTCATAAGTGTGGCGCGCTTCGCACCCATGAGACTCTACTTAACGTGGCTTTCAGACACCCTAGCACACTTCAAACCTAATAAAACCTATTTCTCTGGTACCAAGTTTGTCACGACACGAATGGAGGCCCGAATTGCGACACGGGACAAGGAGCCTCGAGAGACTCCAAGTCGACATATGGCATGAACAAACATATAACTCAATTACTAAACTGAAGAGTCAACATAATAATCTTACCGGAAGATTGAAATAAACATAACATCAGAATACACAATCTGAAGCTGAATACATCCTTTTGTCTGAAAAGCCTCTAAACATGACGAGATGATGGGACAAGAACCCCGACTAACTCAACAAAGCTAAAACTAAAAATACATAGAGAAATCTAAACAAACATGGTCCTCAGGAGATAAGGACTCACCACAGCGTAAGATGCTAACTCTGAAAACTGACTATGAACAGGGTTGAGCTTGAGTGCCAGGTCCTGTATCATGAAATGATAACATAGAGTATGCGTTCAGTACGTGGAATGTACCGAGTATGAAAGGTAAGTAAAACCGCTTAGATGAATAAAATCATTTAAAACACGCCTAATATAAAACATAATAATAAGAATCTGAGAGTAGGGCTTGCATGCATTCTTTCTAAAATCATGATCTCGTTTTAATTCTTTCTGAAATCATGACCTCACGACCCATTCTGATACCTGATGCTAAATTTTAATTTTTCTCCATTTCAACTCTCGAGTGTGATCTTTGGGTTTCCGGGGTATAACAGGTTTGCTGATTGCATTCCGCGAACTGCCGTTCGTCATTTTTTGTGATTCCAGTGATTTTCCAGGGCCATTTAGTGACACCTTCCATGGTTCTCCTGCCTTTATCCATGATACCACGATTCCTTTACTTTTCAGTCCAGCAAGTTCAAGCACTTGTAGGCGATTTAACCAGTGACTCGCTGATTGCATTTTCCCCTCAAGTCAGTGGTCATCTGCGTTTGATCGGTGTTTCACCGATGTCCTCCGATGGAGCACCAATTTTTATCTAATTTCATCCTTTTTACTCCACTTCTTACTCTTTTTCTTCAACTCAGATACCTGCTAAAGCTAAAGCTCATGCTCAAGAGCCTAATGAGTTGGTAAATTACCAATTCATTAGTGTGGTGTCTGACGAGGGTATGCATGTGGACTCTCAAAAGATAGAGGCAATGAAGAATTGGCCTAGACTAGTTAGTCCTTCTGATATTAGGAGCTTCTTGGGTTTAGCTTGATACTATAGGAGGTTTATTGAAGGATTTTCATCCATTGCAGCACCCTTGACTAAGTTGACCAAGAAGAAGGTCAAATTTCAATGGTCGGATGCCTGCGAAAAGAGTTTTAGGAGCTAAATACTAGAACCACTTCAACCCCAGTATTGACTCTACCACAGGGAACATATAGATTCATTGTGTATTATGATGCCTCTAAGGTTGGTCTTGGTTGTGTGTTGATGCAGCATGGTAAAGTCATTGCCTATGCCTCTAGACAACTTAAGACTTACGAGAAGAATTACCCAACACATGACCTAGAGTTGGCAGCGATGGTGTTTGCATTGAAGATTTGGAGGCACTACTTATATGGGGTGCATGTGGATGTGTTCACAGACCATAACAACCTTCAGTATGTGTTCACTCAAAAGGACCTGAACTTGTGACAAAGGAGGTGGCTAGAGCTTCTCAAGGACTATGACATGAGTGTACTGTATCATCCAAGAAAGGACAATGTAGTGGCAGATGCTCCTAGTAGGCTAACTATGGAGAATGTGTCTCAAGTTGAGGATGGAAGGAAGGAGTTGGTGAAGGATATCCATCGGCTTTCCATTTAGGGGTTCGCCTTGTTAACTTGACAAATGGTGGTGTCATTGTTCAGAATGAGTCAGAATCTTCATTGGTGACTGAGTTAAAGGCTAGGCAAGATGAGGATCCTATCTTGGTAAAGCTAAAGAAAGCTATCCAAAATCAGAAGGCCGAGGTCTTCTCCCAAGAGGAAGATGGTATACTTCGTTATCAGGGTCATTTATGTGTTCTAGGTGTTGATGATTTGAGAGAACGAATGTTGCATGAGACTCATAGTTATCAATATTATATCCACCCAAGTGCCACCAAGATGTACCGTGACCTACGAAAAGTCTATTGGTGGAATGACATGAAGAAGGACATAGTGGAATTTTGTAGCTTAGTGTCCGAATTGCCAGCAGGTGAAGGTTGAGCATCAGAGACCTGGGGGTGTGCTTCAGGACATTAGTATCCCTACTTGGAAGTGGGAAGAGATAAATATGGAATTCATCACAAGGTTACCATGTACATGCTGACATTATGACTCTATATGGGTGGTTGTAGATAGGTTGACCAAAGCAACACATTTCCTACCAGTCAAAACTACCGATTCAGCTGAGGATTATGCTAGATTGTACATTCGAGAGTTATATCGGTTGCATGGAGTTACCTTGTCCATCATTTGTTAGTTCAGTTGCATGGAGTTCCATGTCCCTCATCTCAGATAGAGGTACTCAATTTACCTTACAATTTTAGAGATTGTTTTAGAAAGGACTTAGTACTCAGGTCGAGCTTAGCACGACTTTTCACCCACAAAAAGATGGTCAGGCTGAGCAGACCATTCAAACTCTTGAGGACATGTTGAGAGTGTGTGTGATTGATTTCAAGAGTAGTGGGATGATCACTTGCCTTTCATCGAGTTTGCTTACAATAACAGTTACCATTCCAATATTTAGATGGCTCCGTTTGAGGCTATTTATGAGTAAAGGTGTAGATCACCTATCAGATGGTTTGAAGTAGGTGAGGCTACGTTGATAGGTCCATATTCAGTTCATGAGGCCATGGAGAAAGTCCAGCTTATTGGGGAAAGGCTGAAAACAACTCAGAGTCATTAAAAATCTTATGCGGATGTTAGATGGAGAGTGCTTGAATTTAAAGTTGATGATTGGGTGTTTTTGAAGGTATCTCCCATGAAGGGAATGATGAGGTTCAGAAAGAAAGGGAAGCTTAGTCCCCGATATGTTGGTCCTTATAGGATTGTGAGGCAAGTTGGCAAACTGGCATATGAGTTAGATCTACCAGAAGAATTAGCTTCGGTACATCCAATTTTCCATGTATCTTTACTGAAGAAGTGCCTTGGTGACCCACCTTAGTTGTTCCGATAGAGAGCACGGGTGTGAAGGATAGCCTCACTTATGAGGAGGTTCTGGTTAAGATCCTTGATTGTTAGGTTCGAACATTGAGAAATAAGAAGTAGCTTTAGTAAAGGTTCTGTGGAGGAATCAACTTGTTGAGGGAGCTACGAGGGAAGCTGAAGTAGATATAATGGCTAGATACCCGCATGTTTTTCCTTCCGACTCAGTTTCAGCATGAGGTATCGATTTCCTCCTTAGTACTCTTAGGTTTCATGTCTAGTTCGTGTCTCTAAATTCGTTTCAAGTCATTACATCTGTGTATGTTTCATGAATTTAGTTCAGTCATGTGTATCAGCCTAGAGTCAATCACTCCGTTAGTTTTCAGCTTCAGATGTTCAGTATTTGGGATTGCAGTTCTTTCCCCAGCCCTTCAGTATTCTTAACCCACATTCGAGGAAAAATGTTCCCAAGGGGGAGATAATATAACATCCCAAAAGTTCCTAAGACTAAATTCAGGATTGGACATATTATCAACAGAAAAAGTTGAAAAATGTCTCAGAATGACTCGTCGCATGAGTCGTGGTGTGGAGTAATGGGTCGTGGGATTGAGTCGTGGTGAGTTTTAGGTTAATAGGTTCCAGACCAACGAGTCAAGGTACAACCCATTGGTTGATGTAACGCCTCGTGGTCGGTATCTATAGAAGAAGGCCCAATAGCAACAAGCAATGGTACGACTCATGGGTCCCTGTAATGCTTCTTGGTCTGGGGTCGTTGTTTGTTTCTATGGTGGCAGGGTTGGATGGTATGTGTCATGGTATAAATCTTTGTAGGGAACAATGAGTCATGGTTTGTACTCATGGGAAGGAGCAAAAGAGTTGGAAGCAGTAGAAACGGATGGGTCCTATGACCCGTCGTCACAAGGTACGACCTGTTGTTTGGGTGCGTTGGGAGGATTCCAGAAACTATACATAAATTCAGTGGTGACAATGAGAGGATGTGACGAGTCATTTTCATGAGTAACAACTTGTTCTATCTAGCCATCATTTAAAGGTTTGAGAACTGGTGGAAAAGTGGATGGTTGTAACGAGTGATGCCATGAGTCATGGTATGGAAGGATGGCTCGTGGTATGAGTCATGGCATCTGGTAGTGAGGTTTTTCTTGCAAAATCAGTAAGGATATTTTCATAAATCCTAAGCTCCTGAGTCCTAAACTACATCGTTTTAAGCCCTAAAAGGAGTGTTTTAAGAGGATTTATCCTATCTCAAGTCATTAGGCTCCCATGCATGCAAAGCATTGAATTTCTCTTTGGAGATCAATATATAATTCTCTCAATTCTTCCCCAATTGTCTTGGGCTCTCAAAGATAGTTTGAGAACCAGTTTACCTAGTTATGTAGGGTTATGAATGAGATTTTCCTTTCACTCTCGTGTCCAAAATTCTCCTCAAGTTCATGAATTTAAGTATATGATTTTATAAGGTTTTAACCCAATTTATGAAATTCTCTATGATATATCTATGGGTCAATTCTCCTCATGTTCTAAAACATGTTTTAAGATTTATAGACAGATTTTATATACAATTTGATTATAAATTCATGATTTCAAGTTATTAGAAATTATGCCCTATTATAAAAGTTTTATGAAAAGTCAAGTTTGTGATTCATTATGCCAAGTATGATGAGATATCTAGCATGAATGAAGGTTTATAAATTACCCATATATGAATCTATGATTTTGACTTATGAAGTCTATTTCAAGTATGCATGATTTTAGGATTTGGGTATGCCCATACAAGTTAAGTATGTTTTCATGATTTAGCTCAGGTTAATACGATTAGTTTACCATATGGTATGGAGTCAATACTCCTAATTCAACTTATGGTATGTTTGGAGCCAGGACTTTCAAATGTTCAGATTTCAGACTATGCATGTAATTATGGTTTCAACTTCATTTAAAAACGATGGGAGCACTATGCATGTTTTTGAGAGTAGTTTCTAGCACCAAGTAGGCCAGGGGTTTAGGTAAACCCCAGGTCTTAGAACTACGTGCCAATAGAGGTATACACATATATTAGGACCTCCCTTGAGAGTTTTCCGCTGCCCACTAAGGGCCTCAACTTGATATTGATATTATGGTATCGTCCTTAGCCCTAGCAAGGTTTTGGACGTCTCTGCCCACTTGAGTGTGATAGTTGGGGCATCACGGAAGCTCTATCATGATGGTGTCAGTTATAATGAGTCTCCCATTATTCCTCACAATTTCAGTTATTCATGTTCATGACTTATGATATTATGTTTACAACAGGTTTGACCCTATGATCAGTTTATGAGCTTTTACTTGCGATTTAAGCTATGACAAGTCATATGATTTCTATTTTTAGCCTTGGGTCATTATGTTTGGATATGATACTCAACTTATGACTATATATGTCCCAAATACAGTTTTCAGCATGCAGTCCTTACTCTAATGTTCTCATGATTTATATTGTTATGCATGATTTCAATTAACATTTACTCAGCATGTTGTACTTACCTTACATACTCACTATGTTCAAAGTACTGACTGCATACTCTATGTTGTATCATTTCATGATACAGGTTCGAGCGATCAGACTCAATTTTGCCATTAGTCTAGCTCCCCCGCAGTCCAGCTCATTTACCGTTATTGGTGAGTCCTTATCTTCCGAGGATATTCAGTTTAGTTGTTGATTATGCTATTTCAATCTCAGAATTTAGTGATCTAGTTGGGGGTGCTGTCCTATAAGCTCATTAGACAGTTTAGAGGCTTATCAGACATTATGTAGACTTTCAGCTTTATCGAGTGTTGACTTTGTTTATGATTGTTGCTATATGTTATGTTATTCAGACTTCTTCTTGTTCATGTATAAGTTATCAGTTTTTTCTTTGATGTATGCTCTTAAGTTGCTATGTGCATGCCATGGGTCGATTTGGATCCATTCATGGTTCTAGGTCCCGTGTCTTTTTCTGAAGTCCTAGCTCAAGTCGTGACAGGTTCCAAACACAATAATCCTTGAAAAAAGAGAGGAGAAAATGATCATAATAAGGAGATAATATGCTCTTGAAGAGCCTACAACAAAACACATCATGAAACCTCATGAGAATTTTAGGTACCTGAAAATAATAACATGATGAGATATCAGTAAGTTATGTGACATTGCAAACTGATACAAAATGAATATCCTGTCGATAATATCTTTGGTACAATATTGCGCGCCATATTGTAAAAGATTGTAAGGATCTAAATTCTATGTCTGTTAAAGCATGCCGACATATAAATAATTCCCAGCTACAAAGGTGCATTTTGATAAGCATAAAGCTTATTAGACTTGTAGTCCAGACACTAAAAGATGTTATGCTTTAAATACTAATGGATATTAGAAAATTTCTAAGAGACTCAAAATCCCTGAAGCATTTATGTACAGGTTTTTGAATTTTTTTTATAATTCTTATATGGAGAAAATCAAGTAAGGTGGATGTGACTCAACCATCCTAGTGATTTATTGACAAAAAATACAATAACCTTTGTGTTCTATAAAAAAATAACATCAAAATTTATCGTACTTGCTATTTATGCTCATTACATAAACCTCATTGGAACTCCAGCAGAGATGCTAAATGTAATTGATAATTCAAAGAAGGAATTTTAGATGGAAGATCTTGCAAAGATAAAATTGTGTCTTGGTTTGCAAATTTAATATTTGATAAACTATATCTTTTTCCATCAATCACCTATACATAAAAGATATTGAAACAATTTTATATGGATGAACCACATTCATAAAGTACTAGATGGTTGTTTGATCACTTAATATGAACAAGGATCTGTTCTGACCTCAAGAAAAGAATGAGCAAAATTCTTGATCCTGAAGTACCATATCTTAGTGCGATTGATGTATTGATATATCTTGTTAATACTACAAGACCCAATATAACATTTTTAGTTAATCTGTTAGCAAGATATAGTTTTGCTCTTATTAGGAGACATTGGAACATAATTAAACACATATTGCAGTATCTAAAAGGGACCACCGATATGATTTTATTTTATTCTAACAATTGAAATTCTGATCTTGTTAATTATGCTGATGCAAGATATTTTTCTGAGCCACACAAAACTCTATCTCAAATAGGCTATGTAATCATATGTGGGGATACGCCATATCTTGGAGATCTACAGAGCAGTTTATTGTGGCTATGTCAACAAATCATATTGAGACAATAGTTATTCATGAAGTAAGTCGAGAATGTGTGTGGCTAAGGTCAATGATGCATCTCATTCAAGAAAAATATGATTTTAAATGTAACAAAATACCCATGATCTTATAAGAAGATAATGCAACATTTGAAGGGAATTTATAAAAGGAGATAGAATGAAAGACAGTTCATTAAATTTTTTCTTCACAGATGATCTCCAAAGGAATGGTGATATCAACATATACAAATTCGTTTGAGTGATAATATGATTGATTTATTCACCAAGTATTTACCAACTTCAACTTTAGACAAGATGGTGCATAAGATTAACATGCAAAGATTCAAGCTTTTGAACTGATATTTTAATAATGGGAAGTAAAATGCATTGTACTCTGTTTTCCTTAATCAAGATTTTATCCGATCGGGTTTTCTTAGTAAGATTTTGATGTGCTGTGGGTTTACAACACTTTCGATGCATGAAATTGAGAAAATATGCATGATCTTAGGTGTGTTTATATAGATATAATGAACTTTTTCTTTGTTTTCAGGAAAGTCAGGTGTTGGAGTTGAAATCTGTATAAGAAGAGAAAAGAGTGCAGAAAATTGGCTAAGTATAGGCCTCAGTACGAGTCGTACCTTTGTGGTACGCCGTACATTGATCCATGATAAACTTCAGAAGGCATTCTTTTGACCAAGGAAAAGTACGACTCTTGGTACAAGCCATACCAACCTAGAACAAGTCATACCAGAGCATTCGTGGTAAATTACAGGCGGTCCTACATTTGACTAATCTCCTAGTACGGGTAGAAACTACGATTCGTGATGACTACCTACGACCGTACCAAGGAGCCATGGTGAACTTTAGAAAGAATGTTTAATGGAAGATTCCATGGTACGGGAGGCAACCACGAGTTGTAAGATCAAGGTACGAGTCATACCAAGATACTCGTGGAAATATTCAGAGGATGCCAGAAATCACAAGTTCAGACTATGACAGCGATGTATGACTCGTAGGAGCATTGTACGAGTCGTACCAACTCCCAGCACTTAACCAAAATCAGGGTTGCCAAGAATTGTACAAGCAGAAGCTCGAATCGTGTGATCATAGTACGAGTCTTAAGAGAAGGAGACGACAATTTAATCAGTTTCCTTGTTAATTTAGGAAAGGTTTTTTGTTATTTGTATAAATACTTTTCTAGGTTATTTTTGTTAGGGACACCGTGAATCACGCTTAGAGTTTGACTTTTTGGATAGAGAAGAAGTACATTTGAGTTTTTTTGTCAATATTCTTGAAGATTATTCATTGTTTTGGGATTGATCATTGTTGAATTGTGCAATTAATCAAGTGGATTTTATTTTAATCAAATTGTAAGTTTTTAATTATGTTTTTGACTATGAATTCTAATTCTTCTCTTACAACCATGAGAGGATAAAACCTCCACAAATAGGGTTGTGGGAACCATGGTGAATTAACCAACTAGGGTTTGCACAACGTGATTCTAAATCAATATTAATTCTTATATTGTCTTCTCTTCATCTTAAACATTTCTTAACGGAGTGCAATGTTAGGACTTCCTGAATTCTCTACTTGCTTGAACCTAGATAGGTAGAGATTAGGAAAGAGAAGAACAACAAGGCCTTGAACTTTATGGTTCATTGTATAACTTGAGCGCGGCTACAGGATAGTTAATTTGGAATAAATTGATAACAGTTAAAGTGAAATTACTCAAGAGACATAATCTGGTAATTGAGTATATTCATTCAATAGGGACGAATCGGTTGTTTGGATGAATCTATGTGATTAGTTCTACAAACTAAGTATTAGAATAGATCACAAGTGTAAAACCCAAAGTAGTTATGAATCCATTGGTCACAACCCAAATGGCCATGATTGGAACCTATACTAAGCCCCCTGTGGGTGAACTAATGATTCACAATTCTTAACCTACCCTCGAACATGCATAAAAAAATAAATTCATAATAGAACAAAATGAATCATCATCATATTTAAATTTCCCTGAAAAACAAAACAAATGATAATCCTAAGACCTGATTGTCATTGCACCAGACATCTATGTACCACACTAAGATTAACAAATTTAAGGAAGTAAAAGAAATGAAAAGAAAACTGCAATGTCCGGAAAGGAAAGATATCTTTGAACGGAGGAGTAATGTTGCCTTCTTGATATGCTGACCCTTTTAAGTAACTAATAATGCTCAAACCACACCTATTACTGAAGTATGAAGTGGACGTTGTCAATAAAGAACCCAACTAGAGGTTGGGTCAATCCGACAGGGAATATGGAAGAGCTAGATTACAGCCGGTAAATGAACTTGTGAGGTATTTACTTAAAAATTGGGGGGTTCTAAAGAAAATCAATAATAAAAACAATTATCAAAATCCTATTTTGAATCAATATTAAAGGATAACTAGGGCTTGTGTTCCCCATAGGTTCATAACTGCTTTGGGTATACACTCGTGATCATCACCAATACTTACCTATAGAACTGATAACTTAGGTTCATTCAAACGACCGACCAGTCCCTATTGAATGACTATACTCAATTACTCAACCAAGTCTCATGAGCAGTTTCAAACTATCCATTATCACTAAGTTCTATATTTAACTACCTTGCTACCACAACTCAAGTTAATACAATGATCATCAAGATCAAGGCTCCATTGTAATTCTCTTTTCCTAATCTCTACCACTTAGACCTAAGCAAGTAAAGAATTCAGGCATTTCCTAACGTTGTGCACCATTAAGAAACGTTTAAGCATACAGAGAATACAATATAAGTGTTTGTATTGGTTTTAGAATCACTTTGTGAAACCCTAGCTTATTAATCCACCATGGTTCCCACAACCCTCGCTATGGACGTTTTATCCTCTCATAGTTGTAAGATTGCAAATTACATTCATGATTGAAAACATTAATCAATACTTACAAGTATGAATGAGAAAAACACTTCCTTTAATTAATCAGCAAAATCTTGAAGAAAAAATAGCAAGATCAATAAGAATTCAAGAAAAGGTTGATCACAAGTCAAATCAACTCAATTCTCTC
This sequence comes from Datura stramonium, assembly GCA_018107945.1. Lineage (NCBI taxonomy): Eukaryota > Viridiplantae > Streptophyta > Magnoliopsida > Solanales > Solanaceae > Datura > Datura stramonium. Next base: position 84,496 of record JACEIK010000500.1, on the reverse strand, counting down.
TTTCTCTCAATTGTCTAATATTGTCTCCAATAATGTCTCTCGTAACAATCTACTCTGATCAAAATCTCTCTAATGATATCTACTGAAAAATAGGACATAAAACATATTTATACAGACACAAGAATCCTTTTCCTAGGTTAATAGGGTGAATTTCCATATCTGGTTCCGCCCATATGACGAGTCATCCTACGATCCATAGATAGATCTTACGGTCCATCTTGTCGTACATTACATGACTGGCTGGATTTTGGCTAAGTGCTAGATCCTAGTATGACTTGTACCTCCATCTTACGATCCATACTGAGCTCCCATGGCTTGACTCCGAGACTTTGAAATATTTCTGAAGTTCATCATGACCACCATGGTACAATCATACCTTCATTCCACGGTTCGTACTTCCTTTCCGTAGCAGAAGTCAGCCTTTTATGCAAATCTTCTGAATGTTTTCACGACTACATCACCACGACTCGTACAAGCTTAGTACGACTCATACTGAGACTAGTATATTACATCTCTTCAACGTTAGTCTTCTGCAACTTTTCTTGGCCACCAGCACGACTCATAGGACCTTCCTACAACTCGTACTATGGACTGCAATCTGAGCCTATTTTACACACTTCAGGCTATCTTTTGCATCTTTTAGCTCCAACACCAATTTATCTTGTAACCAAAGTAAAAGGGCCTTATATCCACATAAATACACCTAAGTCCATGCTACTTTCTTAGTTTTGAGCGTCGAAAGTGCTGTAAATCCACAACATATCAACACCCTCAACTTAAGACTTTTGCATGTCCTCAGGCAAAGAAAACAAAAAGTAAACACGACGCTCAACTAGAAAATAGACTTAAGATACTACAAGCAATACTCCAACAAAACTTTCACTTTCTATACAAACTCTATTGACCCTTTCTCATGGAACAACATCAGCTAATTCATTACAAGAAGCCTCACAACATCATAAACAGGGATCAAGACATGTCATCTAGCTATCAATAAGAAATCAAGTCATCACCAATGTTTTTCACACAGACCAATGGCTAAAGCAAACATAATCCATGTACCCTCACACAAATGAAGTCGCCACTCAGATATGAAATGTAAAACATAGCATGGGACTAAACAAGTAAGGAACTCACTCTCACAAAGAAGTTACAAGTATTATGTATCAGTTACCATAGGCTTGCCCTTATTTTCTCTGCTTTGATTTAAAAGATGATCGAGTTAGGATCACTATAGGAATTGATATGGCTTGTAATGTAGGCTTAGGGATGGACATTATAAAGTTGGAAGATTTTATAAGTGACTATCCCT
>JACEIK010000500.1:67248-77519 GCA_018107945.1 Datura stramonium | reverse complement strand
CACTTCAGGCTATCTTTTGCATCTTTTAGCTCCAACACCAATTTATCTTGTAACCAAAGGAAAAGTGCCTTATATCCACATAAATACACCTAAGTCCATGCTACTTTCTTAGTTTTGAGATTCGAAAGTGCTGTAAATCCACAGCACATCAGTAACTGCTACCTCTTCAAAGGTGAGGATGTGCGAAATTTCCGAGTTCGAACTCTGCACTCAGAAAAAAGTGCCGGAGTAGGGTCAGTACGTAACACAGTACTGGTAGGCATCATCGATCGACCTTACATAATTACATGTAGGCACTGCAACAACACTATAAAATGAGTCTTCAATGTCATACATAAGCATAATAGCCATATCACATACACTAAATCTACAAAGGTGACAACCGCCCTGGTCACTGGATTGGGCCTTTGATAACGCTCAAACTCACACCTCCTGCCGAAATATAAAGTGGACGTTGTCAATAAAAAACCCAACAAAGAGGTTGGGGTCGAACCCACAGGGAATATGGAAGATCTAGACCAATGCCGGTTGTTGGTTAGTTACTCCAATTTGGGGGTTTCAAGAAAATAATAATTAAAACAACGATTGAAATTGTGATGTAAAAATCAAGAGTTAAGAATAACTAGGGTTTGTGTTCCCCATGGGTTCATAACTTCTTCGGGTATACACATGTGATCAATACCAATGCTTACTTGTATAATTGATAACTAGGGATTATCAAAATGACTGGTTCGTCCCTATTGGACGACTATACTCAATCACCGGGTCAGGTCTCATGAGCGATTTCAATTTAACTGTTATCAACTTGTTCCAAATTTAACTATTTTTCGACACAAATTCAAGTTAATACAATGATCATAAAGATCAAGACTTTGTTGTAATTCTCGTTTCCTTATCTCTACCTCTCTAGGCTCAAGCAAGTAAAAAATTCAGGAAAGTCCTAACGTTGTACACCATTAAGAAATGCTTAAGCATGAAGAGACTACAATACAAGCATTTTGCATTGATTTTGAATCACTTTTGTGTATCCCTAACTCAATTATCCACCATGGTTCCCACAACCCTGGCTATGGAGGTTTTAGCCTCTCATAGTTGCAAGGTTGTGATATGCATTCATTAGTAAACACATAATTCAATACTTACAATCATAGATGAGATAAAATGCTTCTTTTATTTTCTCTAAAATAACTCAAGACCAATTCACAAAGATCAAGAAAGAAATCAAGAAAAGGTTGATCATAAGCCAATCAACTCAACTATATGTTTTTTCTTAATTTCTAACCTTATCTAACTACTTCTAAGGTTCTCTCAATGTTGTCTAGATGTTGTTCACTAAAAATAAAACATAAAAGGTATTTATATAGACATAAGAATCGTTTTCCTAAGATAACAGGGTAAATTTCCATAACTGATGCCGCTTGGGCCACGATAGATCCTACGACCCGTAGCGGGATTGTACGGGTCATGCCTGCTATCTGTGAGTCCTTGGCTTGCTGAAATTTGGCTAAGTGTTGGGCCTTGGTACGACTCGTACATGCTTCCTACGAGTCATACTGTGCTTCCGTGTCTTGACTCTGAGAACTATGAATTTTTCTGAAGTTTGTCACAAGTGTGATGTTATGACTCGTACCTCTCTGCCACGACTTGTATTGTCTATCCATGTCAGGAGTCTGCCTCTTGTGCAATTCTTATAAATATTTCCACGAATCAGTATTACGACTCATACCAGTGTTGTACGACTCATACTAAGAGTCGTAGGTTGTACTCTTCACAATTCAGCCATCTGAAACTTTTCACGGTTCTCAGTACGACTCGTACAATCATCCTACGGCTCGCACTGAGACTGTGACTTTAGCCCATTTTATACACTTTTAGGCTTCTTTTGCACATTCTTGCTCCAACACTTATTTGTCCTATAATCAAAGAAAAAGTGCCTTATATCCATATAAACACACCTAAGTCCACACTATTTTCTCAGTTTTGAGTGTCGAAAGTGCTGTAAACTCACAGCACATCAACATCCTCAACTTAAGACTTTTACATGTCCTCAGGAAAAGAAATAAAAAAATGAACACGACTCTCAACTAGAAAATAAACCTAGGATACTACATCCAATACCAAACAAAATTTGAACTATACATTCAACGACTTTTGACCCTTCTTCCATGAACCAACATTAACTAATGTACTACAAGCAACCACAAAACATGAGAAGCAGGGATCAAAATATGTCATCTAGCTATCAATAAGAAATCAAGTCATCACCAATTCTTTTCACACAGAGCACTGGTAAAAGTAAACATAACCCATGTACCCTCACAACAAATGAAGTCCCCTCTCATAGATATAGTAACATATATGGCATGGGACTGAACAAGCGAGACTCTCAGTCTCACAAAGAAGTTTCAAATACTGTGTATTAGATACCATAGGCTTGCCCTTATTTTCTATGCTTCAGTCTATAAGATGGTCAGATTAGGATCACTAAAGGACTTGCTGCGGCTTGTGATGTAGGCTTTAGGCCTGAACATGATAAATGTGAGATATTTTTAAGTGACTAACCCTTCCTTGGAACTACATATATTGTCTTCACCGTTCACCTATTTCACCCGTTTTTTCATTCCCTTTCCTCCCCTTTCACCTCTTTTATATGCATTTGTATGAGTTTGGTGTGTTTTCAACTTTTCAAGAATTATTTTTCTTTCAAATTTTTGCTATTTCATAGTTTTCAACTTTTTCATCTGTTTTTTTCTTCTTTTTCATTTGTCAGACCACACCTCATTTTCACCTTTTCCCTTTTCTTTCCCTTTTTCTCATTCCCACCATTTATGCACCCATACTCTAGATACCCTAAACTTAGGAATTTTGCCTATGTTGAGGTTTACAATGTCAAAGGAAGGACCAGGGACAAAACATGTTCATTATAAAAAAATGGGTACGGTTCATCGGTTAATCAAAGAAAAATGGTCTATTAAAGGCTCAAAATTGGGATCGAGGGAATCATATGATTTTGGTAGGGTCATTTAGACTAAAAGTGAGATGAAAAAAAATGTCCTATTATCATATCCTAACCAACCATCCTTAGCCTATGCAAAGATCAAGCAGGAAAGTTCTAGATCTTCAACACAGAACTAAACTAAGTATCAAACCTCACTCAGTCATAACACATGACTTATATTCACTTTACCTGTAGTTTATAAATGGATTAACAAGACTACTCATGCTAATGCACTAAATGACATCAAAATATCCACAGAAATTATGCATGCAGTCACAAGTACACAACTAATGCATCAAAGTTTTTTAAACAGGGTCAATTTTTTCAAGAAATCCAAAACTAATGTACTGTCATTTGCTGAGTACTCCTAAGCTATTTTCTAATTAAACAAAAAACCTACATAATAAGAGAATAAAATCCTAAACATGCCGGTTCTACTAAATAGCATACTCGAGGGAAAAGAAATACAGCAAGCAAAACCCTCGGACGAATCCAAAAATCCCAAAAATTACAAGTACACCCCCTCCCTTTTTGAAAATTGTGCTTCATCCCGGAAGCATGAACTACAAGAACAGAGGGAAGGGAACATACTTGTGGCGCTCTAGGCGCTCTTGTCATCCAGCGGAGGACGCACCTCTGCTGCAATCATGGTGCTAGTGGTGGCCAGCGCACTCAATGGTGTGTCAATAGGGAGAGTGGTTACCCCCTCAGTAGTATCGGCCGTCTCTATGGCCTTTGTGGTGATCGGGGCTGAATGTGGCTCTCCGGAAGGGTCCTTGCTACTAGCAAGCTTGAGCTGAGCAATGATAGAGCTGCCTGCTCCTCTAGCTCGCTCCTGTAGCTCTAACATATGTGAGTCATGAGTCTGCAGGCTCTCTTCTCGTGCCCGCTTGCGTTCTCTTCTTTCTTTCTTTCTCTTCTTCCTTAAGCTCTCTTCTCCAACATCCTCAGAGACTCTTTCCTTTTTCCTTTATAGCTGGCATTGGCTCCCAATAAGCCTCCAAGTCAATCAGCTCATCTGGCTCTTCATCAAGGTCTGAAAGAGTGGGGGCTGATATGACTGCCGGTTGTCGTGATGAAAACTCGGCTACTTGGCTCCGAAGAGCCCCCAACTCCTCATGGAGGCTGCCGGTATTCGTCTGCTCTGCCATACGCATGTTGAATCAGCTCAAAAATTCATCAAGGCGAGCATGTAAGGCCATGTCGATCTTCCAATCTCTGATTTTACCCAAGGATTCACATTCTCCATCATTTCTTGAATTTCTCTTTCGGCCATGGTCAATCTCTTGGCCAATTTATGGAGAAAATCCTGGGGAATTGGAACATACTCTGCTGGAGTCTGAGTCGGCAAGCTAGGCAGTGGAATAGAAGAAGTGTTGGGAGCTGCCTCTGAATGACCGACATCTGTAGTCGGTGTCTCCCTCTGCTCCTGTGAGGTGGGGGTATTCACCTGTGCGCCCCCTGTTGGATGGGTCTGTGGAATTACTATCGGAAGTCGGGCTCGACTCACCGGGTTCATTTCATCCCAGATCAAGCCAATGTTTGCTATCCTCTACCATCCAATCAATCGCACGAAACTCCTACCTCTTTGCATAATTTAAAAACGAGGCTCAGGAATGGGATGGTAGTGCTTAATCCCATTGCCCGATCTCATATCTCCTCTACGATGATCCTGGGATGTTGATGGGGTATCTGGACATGAGACATGCCACCAGAGCTGCTCTTTCTGCACTCAAAAGTGTTTTCATTGACTGTTGGTGCTAATCGATGGCACACTAATATACAGTAGGCTTTTTCTATGAAATTGAGTGAGTTTTTGGTAACCTGCTTTTCACCTGAGACCCACTTTGCTTCCTCTTTATCCTCAGTTATAATACCTGCCAACCACTGTAGCTGCCTTTGTCTCTCCTCAAATTCCAGCTACCTAATTTGCTTTAGTGCCTCCACTCAGTACTCATATTCTGGCGTGGCATGTGGAGGTATGAACTATGGCCCATATAGGATCCGAGAGATAGTGTGCTCGGAGATGTCGACCTCTCGTCCTCTGACCATGACACTCTCCAATATGCGCTGATCTTTCACTTTCTACCCCTTTTTTTCCTTTTCCTCCATGGTCGCCAAATAGGTGGCGTAGAACTCACGAAGTATCTCTGAAGTGTACTGGTCCAGAGTACTATCCATCCATTCGAGCCCATAAAAGCTAAATATCCGCTTCATCTCCTCTACTTCATTCAATGTGTTAGTGAGGATCCGCGACTCTTCTTGGATGCTTTGCCTGGGTTTTTTTTTGGCGGTGAGAGTAATTCCCTATTCATAGATTTCCTGTGCTCCTGGCACTCTCCACCGGATTGTACGACTCTACCTAGGCGGGATCTGCTTCTGCTCACATCAGGAGCCTCCTTCTCTGACTCAGTACTGCCACTTGCCTCACCGGATTGGTTCTCCTCAGACCCTTCTTCTGCATTTGAGCTGCTTCTTGACTCCTGATTACCTTCCTTAGCCCCATCCTCAGACTGGGGAGCTTCGGCAAATGTGGCAGTAGATGCAACGGCTTGGGCTTTGGCCTTTGCCCTAGTGGTTCTGGTCCCGTCAGTGTCTGATGTATCAACTTTGTATTCCTCAACTGAACCACTAGGGGAACTGCTTGCTTGCTCAGATTCAGAGGTCTCATCATGTAATGTCCTCCGGGTAGTTTCTTTGGATGCTTTACGCTTGATCGTCACTGTACCTGTAGAAAAGAAGTTAGAATTCCATATCTGAGAAAGAAAAGCAAAAAGTAAAATCCTTTGTATCTAACCACAGGTCAACAGTATGGGTCGTACCTTGGAGGTACGACTCGTATGAAGTCCCATGAAATCCTTGTTTCACATTATGACTCCTAGGTATGACTCGTATCATGAAGGTACGATCCGTATCGTGAGTCATATGAGGATGGCCCTTCACTGAAAATTTCTCTATATTTTTCCATAACTTACGGTACGACTGGTAGGTTGATTCTATGAGTCGTAGGAAGAATCATACTTCCTCTTATAGACTTGACCTTTCTAGATCTTTGGTATGAACCCTTGGTATGAATCGTAGTGGAAAACCACAAACCGTACCATAGTTCATAACTAGGTCTTTGCTAGTTTTAGCTTGGGATAGTCCCAACGAGTCATCCTACGAGTCATAGTATCAAACCATGAGTCGTAGGAAGGCTTGTGAAGCTTGTCCTTGCCTCAATTTTGGTCTAGTTTACAGAGAGTCCTATTCATGTTTTGGGTACTCAAAATTCCCCAGGTCTAGGCATCTAGTTCAATCAATTTTATACTACTCATCCCTCCCCTTTTTTAGTCAGTACCTGTAACTCAATTTTAAATTCTTCAATGCACAAGTTCATCATCTTTAAAATTTTCCCAGTCGCACATAGTTCTATCACACCCCTAGTCATTGTCTCTTTCAATCTTTCGAGCAAAAACAAAGACTCACAGGGGTTTTAGCATCATTACATCAAGCACATAAGTTTTCTCAATATTCAAAGCAATACACTTACTTGTTGCTACTTACTTTGACTGGTAGTCCGAAATTAGGGTTGAGATGAACTTGCTTGAGCAATAAATTGCTCGATTTGTTCTTTGTTTTTAAGTTACGGGTGTGAGGGAGTCGTGAATGTGGTTCGTGCTTTTGATTTTGATCACGTGGGTGGGGGGTCTGCTTAGGTTTGAAGTTTAAATATGTGAGGGGGCATATTTTAAAAACCTGGGCCGAGTCGGGTTATTTCAAGGATTTTGACCCATCATGACTCATACCACGAGTCTTAGGAAGACCCCACGACTCGTCCCTTGGACCCGTAGTTTAGAGAGTTGAAAACTTAGTAGTTTAGAGAGTTGAATACTTACCTAGGGACCTACGAGAGCCTCTTACAACTCGTACAACGTGGGTATTGTCCGTATGATGTCTTGTAGGTCTTTGCCTTTCATAGCTTGCATAGTTCACATGTATAGTAAGTACTACGACCCATACACTTGAGGTACGAATGATAGGACCAACTGTACCCTAAACTCCTTCACTAAATTCTCTTATTCTCACCACAACTCATGCTACGACTCGTACAACCCTCTCACGAGTCATACTGAGAGTCATAACACCTGCTTTTCAACAATTTTTCTGCCACCAGTTTTTGTTTTCCTTGCACACTAAACACATATTAGTTAGATCACTTGGGTTTCCTACCAAGAAGCTCTTGATTTTATGTCGCAACACGACGTAGGTGGCCCGGTTACTCAGAATTCACCAAGCCACCACTTGGGTTGCCTCCCAAGAAGCACCTGATTTAGTGTTGCAGCAGGATGCAAGTCTCTTGACTACTCATAATTCATCAAGAAACTTAGATTCAACCTCAATTGCTAAGACTACGTTGTACTCCTTCAGTTGCTGCATTGCCCGACAGATGTTGAAAGTGGCCACTTCTTTATTCAGTCTAAACTTCAGTTGGCCAGCCTCCACATCCACTAAGGCCCTCCCAGTAACAAGGAATGGTCGCCCCAAAATGATGGGGACCTCATAATCGACCTCGCAACCCAGGATCACAAAGTTTGCTGGGAATATGAAACTGTCAACTTTTACAAGCACATCAAACAGGATCCCCACTGGCTTTTTCACAGTTCTGTCGGCCATCAGTGGCCGCATGGTAGCCAGTGTGGGGGATCCCAAGAGAGTTATACCCCGAAATCCCAAAGATCAGACCCAGGAGTTGAAACGGAGAAAAGTTTAAAATCTGGAATAAGGAATCGAAAGAGTCATGAGGAGACCCGTGAGAGCATCCCACGAGTCGTGATGTGACTCGTGGGGAGGCCTAGGTGATGAGTTTGCAGTTTGGGAAATAGGATCCCCACGGGCGTGACCACAACTCATGGTTAGGCCCCACAAGTCGTTAGGTTAGTCGTGGGATGGAGGAGTAAGAAAAGAGAAGAAGAGGGGTAGTGTACTTGACGGGAGGACCCCACGAGTCGTGGTCAGTCCCCACGATTCGTGGGGTGAGTCGTGGTCAAGCAGGGAATAATTTTATTGAGAATGAGGCAATGTACATCATAGATGGTGACCACGAGTTGTGGTCACTAGGTAACGAGTCATTAGGTCCCTCGTTGGGACCATCTGGCAGTTATTTTTTGCGAATTTAGTAAGGGCTTTTTCATAATTCCTAAGATCCTAAGACCTAAACTACGTCATTTTGAGTTATGAATGATGACTTTTAAAGGGGGTAAGTTCATTTTAGGCCATTTATATTCATGCATGCAAGGTAGAAGGTGAGAGAGGGTGATCAAGCTTAGTGTTCCTCAATTTCTCTTCAATTTCTTTTTGGGCAATGGGTGAATTCTTTCACACCCATGCCCAATCCCTCTCTAAATCTGAATATTCTATGTCTAATCTATGGGGTTTTAACCCAATGCATGATATTCCTAAACTCTCTATATGTGTATGATTTAAATATGTTTCTACCATTGGATTATGAAGCATGGGAAAATTTTATAATGTTTGCAATTAAAAATCACGTTTCTAACTTTATGAACTAAAAAGCCCATTGATGAAAAGTTCATGAAAGAAGAGATTTGTGATGAATGTATGATTATGATGAGATGTTATGATGAAAAACATGTTTTCAAGCTACCCATGTTTATAATGATGTTTTCAATGTTAATTGAGTATTTTCAAGCATGATAAAGCTTTGGACAATGCCACATTTTAAAAGTATGATTTATAATTTTCCAAAATGAGCTTAACATATGGTTTTGCAGTGAAGACTCCCCAATTACCTTTCATCTTGTGGTATGATTTGAGTTAAAGCTTCTCATATGCATGATTTCATATTTGAGATGTATTTGATAATTGAGCTTCATATATAGACAACGTTGAGCTTCGTTGAATAATGATTTAGAGCATATGCATGTTTTTAGGAGTAGTGTCTAGTACCAAGTAGGCTAAGGGTCGATCACCCTATGCCTCAGAACTACGCGCCAACGTAGGTTTATACTTATATATATTACTTTGGGACCTTCCTTATGAGCTATCCCCGACCCTGTTGGCCCACGAGCTTGATATCGATATCATGGTATCATCCCTAGCCCTGGCAAGGCCTTGGACGGCTCTACCCACTTGAATGTGATAGTTGGGACCACGTAAGATCTATTGTAGTATGTCGGTTAAAAGAAGAGTCTCTCATTGTTCTTCATGATTTCAGTTATGCATGTTTATCATTCATGAGAATTCTATATCTATATATGTTATAAAGCAGGTTTGACTCAACGTTCAGATTTTACTCATGACTATTAGATTTCAGCTTTGAGTCAAGCGATATAGTTATGATGTTATGATTATGTAATGATGAGATCATGATTTTAGAAAGAATGCATGCAGTCCCTACTCTCAGATTCTTAATGTTTATGTTTTACATTATGCATGTTTTAAAGCGACTTATTTAAGAGGTTTTACTTACCCTGCATACTCGGTACATTCCACATACTAACCGCATAATCTATACTGTATCGTTTCATGATACAGGACTCGGCTCTCAGGCTCAGCCCCACTCTTAGTCGGTCTTCTAAGATAGCATCGTACGTTGTGGGTGAGTCCTCATCTCCTGAGGAATAGAGTATTCAGATTCTCTTCATGTACCTTCAGTTTTAGATTGTTGAGTTAGTTGGGGTCTTGTAACACCCCGTAAAATTCTCGACACATAGATGACCTATTCGCATGTTGGTTAAGAGTTTTTGAATGCCATACATACTAGAAAAAGGCTCGGGGAAAGACCAGATAAGAAATCCGTCGAACCATCGCGGAAGGAGCCTGGGTAGAGCCCCTCCGCGATGGTAACGTGTCACGGAGGGAGGGCCTCCGCGTTAGCCCCGTGACACGTTGGCCCTGTCCAGGCTCAAGTATAAAAAGCCTCCAACTTCGATTTATTTCATTTAATCCTTATAATTTCCAGAGGAAGCTGAGAGAAAAACAGAGGGTACGTAAGGTATTGATAGTTTCCATTCGATTATGGCGTCAAACGCGGTCCAAACTCAAATTAACCTCAGATACCGAGATATTTAGCAGCAAGGAGCATTCCTACGGATTTAGTTTCGCGAAATTCGGCCGGCAAATTGGTGCGCTACCGAGCTAAGGTAAGTGGAATTGCTCCAAATTAGTGTGAATGTACTCCTAGCCTTAAAGTGAGTATTTCTCCCTTCTGGACTTTCGAGAAATAGCAAGTTTTCGACCGTCTTTCGATAAGCCAAAGTTTGGGCTATAA
>JACEIK010000500.1:37484-52722 GCA_018107945.1 Datura stramonium | reverse complement strand
ATTATCCTTAACCTCAGCAAGAGGTGAATTAGCCACTCATTTGTGTATTAAACATCTTCAAATAAGTAGAATTCATACAAGCAATTGAAATTAAAGAGAATAAGGAAGAGAATTAACCCTGGAATTTTCGTCCTCTCAATTGTCTGCTACCCACATTCTTGCTCAACAAAGTCAGAATGTTTAAAATAAAACCTAAGTGTGCTATTTATACTATTGAGAATTTTTCCCGAAATAAAGAGCAACGTGGCACGAAGTGTATCGCGGAGCACTGCCTCCGTGCCATGGGGCTATCACGGACCCCCACTGGAACTCAGCTCCCAGGTAACTGCACCTCAGCGTGGCACGACACGTACCATGGAGCCTTGCCTCGGTGCCACGGTGCTATCGTGCACCTTCAATGGAACTTGAGGTTCTAGGTAATAACACTCGATGTGACATGGAGTGCATCGCGGAGCACTGCCTCCGTGCCACGGAGGTAACGCAAACCTCCACTGGAATTTGACATAATTTATTCATCCCAGGCAGAATGCCTCCGCGATGGTAGCGTGACACGGCGCCATCGCGGAGCCCCAATTTTTTCCAACTTCCCTTGTCAACTTCCACTTCTTGCTTCCCAGTCCATTCCCACACTTCACCAACTTGTAGATTAGCTTCCAAAAAATCCTTCTACCTGCAAAACAAAACTAATCATGTTGGTTAGTATAAATTCACATTTACCTAAGAATCACATGAGAATGTACACATAACACTAGATAAACAAGTCGAAATGAAGCATTTGAGTATCACTTGGGCATGAAATTTTGCCCAAGATCATCTGTATCCTGAAGTGTAGATTGCCGAGCTAGCTTGGCTTGCCTAGCTTCTTCAGCTATACGAGCATTTCTCTACTCTTGGTTTTCCATTTTGCACAGTGTTCGTTCAATTCTGGGGTTCAACGGAATCAGGGGATTTCCACTACTCTGAGTGCTTAGCATTCATCGGGAAACAACTTGTGGGTATCACAAACCAGAAGAAAATGTAATTAAGGAAATAACTACCAAAATTCAAATAAAAGCAGCTAATCTAGTCTTAGCCGTATTCCTCGGCAATGACGCCACTTTTTGATAATGCTCAAACTCACACCTCCTGCTGAAGTATGAAGAGGATGTTGTCAATAAAGAACCCAACAAAGAGGTTGGGGTGGAACCCATAGGGAATATGGAAGATCTAGACCAATACCGGTAAGTGAACTTGTTGGTTAGTTACTCCAATTTGAGGGTTTATAGAAAATAATAATTAAAACAATGATTGAAATTGTGATGTAAAAATCAAGAGTTAAGAATAACTAGGGTTTGTGTTCCCCATGGGTTCATAACTTCTTCGGGTATACACATGTGATCATTATCATTGCTTACTTGTAGAATTGATAACTAGGGTTCATCAAAATGATTGGTTCGCCCCTATTGGATGACTATACTCAATCACCGGGTCAGGTCTCATGAGCGATTTCAATTTAACCGTATACAACTTGTTCCAAATTTAACAATCCTGCGACCACAACTCAAGTTAATACAATGATCATCAAGATTTAAGGCTTTGTTGTAATTCTCTTTTCCTAATCTCTACCTCTGTAGGCTCAAGCAAGTAAAGAATTCAGGCAAGTCCTAACGTTATACATCATTAAGAAACGTTTAAGCATGAAGAGAATAAAATACAAGCATTTTGCATTGGTTTTGAATCACTTTTGTGTATCCCTAGCTCATTAATCCACCATGGTTCCCACAACCCTAACTATGGAGGTTTTAGCCTCTCATAGTTACAAGGTTGTGATATGCATTCATCATTAAACACATAATTCAATACTTACAGTCGTAGATGAGATAAAAAGCTCTTTGATTATCTCCAAAATAACTCAAGAACAATTCACAAATATCAAGAAAGAAATCAAGAAAAGGTTGATCACAAGCCAATCAACTCAATTCTATGTTTTTCCTTACTTTCTAACCTTGTCTAACTACTTCCAACGTTCTCTCAATGTTGTAAAGATGTTGTCTACTGAAAATAAACATAAAACATATTTATGCAGATATAAGAATCTTTTTCCTAAGATAACAGGGTAAATTTCCATAACTGATGCCGCCTGCGCCATGACAGATCCTACGACCTGTAGCTGGATTGTACGGGTCATACCTTCTATTCGTAAGTCCCTGGCTTGCTAAAATTTTGCTAAGTTTTGGGCCTGGGTATGACTTGTACATGCTTTTTACGAGTCGTACTATGCTTCCAACTTAACTCTGAGAACTCTGAATTTTTCTGAAGTTTGTCAGGAGTGTGATGGTATGACTCGTACCTCCCCGCCATAACTCATACTGTCTATCCATGTCAGGAGTCTACCTCTTGTGCAATTCTTCTGAATATTTCCACAACTCAGTGTTACAGCTCGTACCAATGTAGTACGGCTCGTACTGAGAGTCGTAGGTTGCACTCTTCATAATTCAGCCATCTGAAAATTTTCACGGTTCTCAGTACGGCTCGTACCATCATCCTACGGCTCGTATTGAGACTGTGACTTTAGCCTATTTTCTGCACTTTCAAACTTCTTTTGCACATTCTTTCTCCAACACTTATTTGTCCTGCAATAAAAAAAAAAGTGCCTTATATCCATATAAACACACCTAAGTCCATGCTATTTTCTCAGTTTTGAGCGTCGAAAGTGCTATAAACTCACAACACATCATCCTTTCACTGCAGCAGTCACTAGACTGCTACAACGCTAACTGCGGCGAAAGTAAATCTGTAATAGTGGTCCGCTCGAGGCAGTAGCTTGGCTTAGCTGCACCTTCTATCAATTCACCAGTTTTCAACTTACACATTCAGATATTAATTCAGATAGCATAAACAAGCTTTTGACACCAATTCACGTCCACTCATAATCATATACATTTTGAGCATTTCATCACAGGGATAACAACATCAGAGTCAATCGTCCTTTATCAATTTACACTTAATCTTTTTCCACCATTCTCAACTCAGATTACAAGTACAAAATTCACACGCTCAACTCTTCCATTTAACATATACTCGTTCAAAATTGTTAGAACCAACAAAAAAATCATAAAATAAAATCAAGGGTGACGTGTTAGTCACATGCCTCCGCCATGTCCCCATAACACTCAACAACAATATCAATGTACACACATACTAGAAGGTCTTATTTTTTCCTTTTCAGTCATGACCTGCAAGGGACTCTAGAAATTCATGTACTATACCGACGCGGTACCCGCTTCCTCTTATATGGTCATCTGGATGCTCTCCTCACACACGAGCTACTCAACAATATCGCTCGCCCAGATACTCCCCTCAGGCAAGAGCCTCTCATCTTAGGATATAGTTACTATCCTACTAATTTTCCTTCTAGTGAATATACAAGGTGCAATATATAAACATTTAGGGATTTACAATCTACTCCCTCACTTTCAAGATTATAGACGATCAATCATCACGAAACAACATAAGCATAATTCACTTCCAAACTTCAACATAATTTCACAATAGTTTCATATCACTTCTTAATAACATGATTTTCATAATTTATTCAATACGACAATTCTATAACAAATAATGTCTGAAAACTAATCACATATCGTCATCATACACACATACATGCCATTATGTATGGTCTAACCCTCTAACCATAACCTACCTCAATATTCGGATATGGAAATTTAGCTATTCTGTAGGAGCCTTACCCTTTCTCAAAACTTCATACTGCTCGAAATATACACAAAGTCAGAGTAAGTCATTACTTACTCTTCAAATAAGGGTCTAAACAGGTCAAAGCCTCCCTTTCAAGGAACTTTAATAGTAAAAATCCTCCAATTCAACCTAGTTCTAGGTCTCTATTCTCGTCTAGCCCATAATTGTTAGAAAGGAGGCCTTGGGGAATGATTATTACTCACAAAACTTCTAGTATATTCAACCCATTGACTCACCATGATCTAGCTCTAATCCACCAACTTAGAGTTTTCCCCATTCAGAAACCAACCATTAAAGGGTCTACAAGCATTCCAAGGTCAATAATACCTAAACTTCAAGATAGGGAATCAAAATCTTACCTTGGAAGAAGAATTATCTAGCCTGGAGGGAATTTTTGCTCTTTGACCTTCCTGATCGTGTTTTGGAAATAATGGGATGGAAACCCCAGAAATCTCACTTAAGCCTACTTTCTAATTCCAATCACCTGCTGCAGCCTTCACATTTCCACTGTAGCGCACTCGCTACAGTGGTCAGGAAACTATTACAGTGAATCCAGTGATTAATTCCCCGATTCGTTATAGCAGGACTCTGACCGTCACCACGGTCTCGCTGCAGCGGACATCCTACCATTGCAACGGTCCCTCAAACAAGTAACTACCCAATTTTGACTAGTTTTATACTTAGATTATTTCACAACTTTTCTATCCCTCCCTTAGCCTATATCCAGCGCTCTGAGTCCATTCCTTTCCTGTAACGACATTCGGGTAGTTACATCAGATATAAATTAGAACACCATTCTTCCTTGAATGGTCAATACAAAGAAAGGGAGAATACGTACCAAACTCCACGAACAACTAAGGATACTTGATCTGCATATCAGCCTCGGTCTCTCAAGTGGTTTCCTCTAAAGGACGATTCTTCCACTGAACCTTTACTATCGCAATTTCTTTTGACCTCAGTTTTCGAACCTCTCTAGCCAGTATCACTACATGCTCTTTCTCATAGGACAAATTCTCATCTAGTAGCACAGAGTCCCATTTAATAATGTAAGTCCCATCTCCATGATACTTCTTCAACATTGAGACATGGAACGTCGGATGTACCCCAGACAATCTTGGCGGCAATGCTAGCTCATACGCTACTTCCCCCCACTCATCGTAGGATCTCAAATGGTATGATGTACCTCGGGTTAGGCTTGCCCCATTTTCCAAACCTCATCACCCTATTCATAGGGGATACCTTGAGAAACACTTGCTTTCTCTCCATGAGTTCCATATACCTCACCTTCTTGTCTGCATACTGCTCCTATCTGCTCTAAGCAGCTACCAGACGGTCCTGAATTATCTGAACATTTTCCAAGGAATCTTTCAGCAAATTAGTTGCCCAGGGTCTCACTTCAAATGCATCAAACCACCCGACTGGAGATCTGCACTTCCTTTCGTGAAGTGCTTCAAATGGCGCCATGCCAATGCTCGAGTGATAACTGTTATTATAAGCAAACTCTGGTAGGGGTAAGAATTTATCCCAATGGACCCCAGAATCTATCACACACACCTACAACATATCCTCTAATACTTGAATAGTCCTTTCTAACTTTCCATCTATCTAAGGGTGGAAGGCTGTGCTTAAGTCCAATCTCGTGCCTAACTCTGCCTGCAAGGTTCTCCATAAATATGAAGTGAACTGAGTTCCCTTGTCAGACAAAATCGACACTGGCACGCCGTGCAACCGAATCACTTCCTTCACGTATATATTGACCAACGTCTCAGCATTGTAAGTCGCCTAAACAGGCAAGAAGCGGGCAGACTTGGTCAGTCTGTCCACTATGACCCAAATGAAGTCATATTTTCCTGATGTCTTTGGAAGACCCACCACAAAGTCCATTGCTATCCTCTCCCATTTCCACTTTGGAATGGGCGTCCCCTGAAGTACTTCTCCTAGATTTTGGTGCTCGTACTTCACTTGTTGGAAATTCAAACACTGAGCGACATAGTCAATGATGTCTCTCTTGATCCTGCGCCACAAATAGTGATGTTTTAGATCATGGTACATCTTGGTGACTCTGAGGTGTATGGAGTACCTCGAGTTGTGAAATTCTGCCGAAGAGTCTGAATTAGTCACCAAATCGGGGAACACACACACGTCCCTATATTCTCAGGACCCCTTCAGTATCTAACACTCCTTCTTTGGCTTCTCCTCGAAAATCTTATCTCAAATCTTACCCAATTTCTCATCCTCAAACTGTCCTACTTTGATTTCCTCCAACAAGGATGACTTAGCCTCCACGCTAGCTAATATTCCACCTATTTCATTCAATGATAATATCACCAAGATATTTGCCAAAGTCTGAACTTCTTTGGCCATCGGTCGCTGTGTAGCCTTCAGGCAAGCTAGACGGCCCATGCTCACTGATTTTTGACTCAACGCGTCTGCCACCACATTGGCCTTCCCTGGATGGTACAAAATGGTGATATCATAATCCTTAAGCAATTCCATCCATCTCCTCTGCCTCAAATTGAGATCCTTTTTGGAGAACACATACTACAAGCTGCGATGGTCTGCGAACACCTTGCAACGAGCACTATATAAATAGTGCCTCCAGATTTTTAGAGCGAACACCACCACTGCTAGCTCTAGGTATGTGTGGAGTAATTTTTATCATGCACCTTCAACTACCTTGAGGTATAAGCTATGACCTGTTCTTCCTACATTAACACAGAACCCAACCCAGACCTTGAGGCATCACAATAAACAACAAAGTCTTTACCTTCCACTGGTAACACCAGGATAGGTGCTGTGGTTAGCAGAGTCTTGATTTTCTGAAAACTTGCTTCACATTCCTCGGACCACTAGAAAGGTACATCTTTTTGAGTCAACTTGGTCAGCACGAAACCGATAGATGAAAAACCCATCACAAACCGATGGTAGTAATTGGCTAGCCCCATAAAACTCCGAATTTCCATCATGTTAGTTGGCCTTGCGCAGTTTCTGACTGCCTCCACCTTCTGTGGATCAACTTTGATTCCCTCTTTGGAAACCACATGTCCCAGAAAAAGACACTGATTCCAATCAAAACTCACACTTGGTGAATTTAGCATACAACTGTTTCTCCTTCAGTAATCCCAACACATTCTTAGATGATTTTCATGCTCCTGCTTGGTCTTAGAATACACCGAGATATCGTCAATAAACACAATCATAAAGGAGTCCAAGTAAGGTTTGAAAATATCGTTCATTAGGCTCATTAACGCAGCTGGGGCATTAGTGAGTCTGAACGACATGACCCGAAGCTCGTAGTTCCCATACCTGGTTTGAAAGACTGTTTTGGGAACATCCTCATCCCGAATTTTCAACTGGTGATAACTCGAACTCAAGTCAATTTTCAAAAACATGGCCGCTCCATGTAACTGATTAAACAAATCACTATGCGAGGAAGAGAGTACTTGTTTTGAATAGTTACCTTGTTTAACTGATGGTAGTCGATGCACATCTGCATTCTACCATCCTTCTTCTTCACAAACAAAACTGGGGCACCCCATGATGACATACTTGGTCTAATAAACCCTTTACTAAGCAACTCCTGCAACTTCTCCTTGAGTTCTCTCAACTCAACAGGTGCCATTTGGTACGGAGGAATAGAAATGAGTCATGTCACTAGCTCTAAATCTATACAGAAATTAATGTCATGGTACAACGGCATACTGGGCAAATCTGCAGGGAACACCTCTAAAACCTCCTGAGCGATTGGGACCGACTCTATGGAAGGACCCTCAAAACTAGTGTCTCAAATATGCACTAGATACGCAGAGCAACCCCGCTCTATAAACTTACGGGCACAGATATAAGAGATGAGTTTCTTAGGAGCAGGGTTATAGTTCCCTTTCAACTCCAACTTAGACGCCCCTGGTCCTGATATAGTGACGGTCTAGCATGGAAATCTAGAATGTCATGGTAAGTGGAAAACCAACTCATTCCCAAAATTACATCAAAATCAACCATGTGCAAGATCACTAAGTCTACAAAAGTGTCAAACCCCATGAAATCAACAATACAATCACGAACAACCCTATCCATCACCACAGAATCCCCAACAGGAGTATATACACTGATAGGAGTATCAAGCACATCATAAATAAGATATGAAGACACATAAGAAAATATAGAGCCTGGATCAAACAACACAATAGCCATTTTGTCGGACACGAAGATTGTACTTGTAATAATGGCATCTGAAGCATCTGCCTCTGGCTTACCAGGAAAAGCATAGAATTGGGCCTGATTACCCGCCTAAGAACCACCCCGGTTGGGTTATGCCACCCCTCTACCTGACTGGGTGCCACCCCTGCCCACCTAAGCGCCTCCTCTACTCTGCTGAGCACCACCTCTAACGGCTGGATGACTACCTCATCCCAGCTATGGATGATCTCAACTAAATGCACTACCTCCTCTCCTGGCAGGGGCCAAAGCTCAAGGAGCTAGGTGAGGAACAATCTATCCACCCTGTCTGAACCTAGGGCACCATCTGCGGATATGACCATACTACCACACTCTTGATAGACCTTCTCAATCACTGGCCTCTTAGCTGGAATAGAGGTAATAGAGAGAGCTCCGAAGCCTGAATGAACAATCTGAGTACCCCCAACTGCACCTAATGGTCGCGGAGTTGTCCTTGGTGGACCTTCGGATGACACCAGCATGGCAGACTAAATAAGGAACCTAGAGAAACCCTGCAATGCTGGAGCCCTAGCAAAAGAACTACTAAAGGAACCCACCCTCCGAGCCTTCTTCTTGGTGTTCTTTGCATATCCCTCCTGTCTCACCCCTTCCACGGACTTGACATACTCCACCACCTCTTGGAAGGTCATACCTGAGGGGACCATCTAAAGAGATGATACCTGGAGACCCACATTCAGGCCTTTAATAAAACCGCCTGATCCTCTCCTTCTCCATGAGTAGAAAGGTAGAGGACACCTGGACAATGAATGAAATTGGGCCTCGTATGTTGCAACAGATGAGTTCCCCTAGTCGATGTTGGTGAACTATAATACCCCAAAAGTTCCTAAGAAATATATGAGAGACTTAGAAATGAGATTCTGTAGAAAAATCTGCATTTTGGCACCAGAATGACTCGTGGTACGAGTCATGATGAGAAGTGATGGGTCGTGGTCTCAGTTGTGGTGGAATTCTTAAGTTTGGTGTCCAGACCACGATTCATACCATGAGATGTGATGTGTGGGTACGACTCATGGTCAGGAGTCATGATAAGTTCCTTATGGTGCTGGGGGTATGGTGTAATGGATCATGGTATGACTCGTTGTACGTAAGAACGAGTCTTGATGAGAGTCATTGTTAGGAATTGGTAGGTAAGGCGGGTGATGTTACGATTGACCGTACGACTCATGGTACGATACCACGAGTCGTGATATGAAATTATGATGAGACTTAGAAATGTTGCAGGGAGAAGTAGTGGTGACCACAAGAGGTAACCATGAGTTGTTACTTCATGGTGTGACTCGTGGTGAGAGTCCTGACGACTGGCAGTTTCCATTTTTCAGATTTTTCATTAAGGGTATTTTCATAATTTCTAAGCTCCTAAGTCCTAAATTAAATCATTTTAAGCTCAGTTAGGAGGATTTTAAGAGGATTCAGCCTATTCTAACCTATTCCCTCCCATGCATGCAAGAATGGAGAATTCTTAAGGAGATCAAGTCTAGAACACTTCAAATTCTCCTCCAATTTTCTTGCGATTTCAAGGAATATTGTGGAATCACGCTTCCCAGGTATGTAGGACTATGAATGAGAGTTTCTTTCACTCTCATGCTCAAAATTCTCTTCAATTCCATAAATTTAAGTTCTAGATCAAGTTCATTATCTTATGGGGCTTATTCCTAATTTTATGAAATTCTCTATGATTTATTTATGGGTAAATTCCCTTCATATTTCAAATCATTTTAAAGATCTATGGGTAGATTTTACACCTATTTTGATTATTAAACCATGGTTTCAAGTTTTAACTAATTTATGCCCAATTATGCAAGTTTCATGAAAACCCAAGTTTATGATTCTATTATGATTTTGATTCTCCTAAGCCCTAAATTATGATTTATGATTTATGATATGATTCCCTACAAACATTCTTCATGAATTTATGAATTTCAAGTATGGTGATTTTCTCAGGCATGTATATTCTTCATGGTCTATTAAATTATAATTTTGGCCGACCCACGGGCCCAATTTCATGGCTAATCATGTATTTCAAATATGATCAAGTATGTTATTTATCTAGCCATGAACTTCATGTATGACTTCACGATTACTATATGATCCTTCATATGCATGTTTTTGGAAGCCGTGTCTAGCACCGAGTAGGCCTGGCGTTCAGGTAAACTCCGTGGTCTCAAATCTATGCGCCAATGTAGGTTTATATTCATGGATTCTAGGTGGGATGCTACAAGTGATATCACGCCATTTACGTCCTTGTCCTAGCAAGCCTGGGACGGCTCTGCCCACTTGAGCGAGATAGTTGAGGCATCATGTAAGCTCTATCATGATGGTGCCAGTTAAGATGAGTCCTCCCATTGTTCCTCATGATTTATGCATTGTCATGTTTACGATACTTTGGCTCAAGTTATGTTTTAGAAGGTTTCTCTTATGATTATGAATGCGACTAGATTATGAATAATTCTGAAAACCTTGAGCCTCATGATTATGTTACGAATATCATTTCATGTTTTAAACTGTCCTATTCTTATGAACTTTTACGTATTTTGATTAGTCTATTTTATTTACCTTTCATACTCAGTACATTTCAAGTACTGACTGCATACTCTATGCTGTATTATTTCATGATACAGGATCGAACGTTCGGGCTAGTCTCTCCACTAGTCGGTCATTAGAGTTCAATTTAGCTAGCTGTTGGTGGGTCCTCATCCCTCGAGGACCTTCAGTTAGTTGGGTTGTTTCTATTTTCAGTTTAAGACTGTTAGTGAGCTAGTTGGGGTCTTGTCCCATCAGCTCATCAGTATGTAGAGGCTTTTCAGACATAGTGTTGTATTCAGTTTCAGATTTAGTGTTATGTATTTCTGTTGTTCAAATGTTTAATATTAAGACTTCCGCAATTTTAGAATTCAGTTTCTTTTTTCCTATATTGAGTTAGTTATCATGTTAATTCCATTGGTCACCTTGGAGCTATTTATGATTCTAGGTTCAATGTCTAGATTCGGGCCTATGTTCGGGTTGTGACATGAACTCATCCCATCTCCTATCCCTCAGAGTGTAGGGAACATACTTCTCAAGAAATGTGGAGTAGAACTAGGTCAAATCAATAGTGGTGACCCCGATAGTCTGTACTCTACAAAAGCTCTCCACCAGAGCCTAGCATCCCCCATCAACTGAAAAGTAACAAACTCTACACCATACTTCTCTACCGCCCGCATCTTGGGGAGCCTCTCATGAATGTTGATAATGAATTCATAGGCGTCCTCCGCTTTAGTGCCGTAGAAAGCGGGAGGCTTCATCTTGGTGAACCTCCAAAATAGGTAATGCTCCTCCTCTATCATCAC
Source organism: Datura stramonium (assembly GCA_018107945.1). Lineage (NCBI taxonomy): Eukaryota > Viridiplantae > Streptophyta > Magnoliopsida > Solanales > Solanaceae > Datura > Datura stramonium. The sequence goes on along the minus strand of JACEIK010000500.1, from coordinate 41,425 downwards.
TGGTCCTACTACCGGTCTCGGGAACATGACAGCCTCCGACAGGTCATCAATTCGAGGAGCTAGAACAACTACATGCTGTATCCCTGACTGCTTCCCCGCAGGAGTTGCTGGCACTGCCCAGTACCCACCAGGACACTAAGGAGATTAAGGACCTGATACAGAACCTCAGAGGATGCTGGAGCGACAAAAGCTTCTCCCTATGTCGGAACTTTATCTTCAACAACCACCTACTCCTGTACTTCTGGTGGTACGGGAGATGCAGACCTCTCCCTGACTAGAGCAGAAGCACGAACCCCTTCTCTAGAAGTAGCAGGCCTCCATTCACGACCTCTTCCCCTTCCTCTTCCAAGGGCTGCGGCTGCCACTGCTAGTTCAGGTGCTGCATTTCTGTTACCTTTTGCACGTGTTCTTACCATCTGAGAAAGAAAGAAAGAAAAGTTGTTAGATACCAATTTAGATCACCAGATACCAATTGGAATCAAGTAATCACACGAAAGGTGTTACACACTGTAAGGCTAGTGATTTGTAAGCGTACGCATGGATTTGTGACGAATAAAGAGAGATTTACACGGGTAGAAAAAGTCTTGGAAGCGGGGTAAGATGGGACCAGCGCGACGCGCCAGCCAACAGTGCACTGACCGATGCGGGGCGCCAGGCCTATGGTGCTTTGAGAGGCGCGAGGTGCCGACCCTGTGGCACTTTGAGAGGTGTAGAGTGCCGGCCTTGTGGCTCTTTGAGAGGTGCAGGCCGCCCCCTGCCACCGACCTCCTATATATATATACCCCCTAAACTTAATTTTTGATCATTTCCAAAGAGAGCCACGGCCAGAGAAGAGTATAGCACGCGAAATTCAACTGTTTTTCGTCTGATTACACTATCAAACGCCGTTCAAATTCAAATTAACTTCGGGTTCTAAGCCCACAGGGAGCATTACTACAGAGTTATTTTCGCGAAATTCGCCCGGCAAATCGTAGCTCGCCAAGCAAAAGATGTCAGAATTGATCCAAACTAATTTCCATACGACCACAGGCTTCAAGTAAGTATTTCTCCCTTCTGAATTCTGGGGAAATTATATGTTTTTGGCCGTATTTCGTCAACTTGAAGTATAGCTGATATTATTATTAAAAGTTATCATTTTCGCAAAATTTAGTATTGAAACTAGTCTCGTTCTCCTAGTAATACGATTGCAGTTGGGAAGGGTTGTCGAATACAGATTGAAACTCACCGGTAAGACAAAAAGTCGACACTTGAGGTATGTAAGGCTATCCCTTTGGAAAGTTACGTTCGTCGTAAAGTTAGTACGACCCGTGTGTCTATAGTATTTCAGAGTAAACCTATTGGTGTCAGCTATTATAAACTGAATTAAGCCTATGGTGACAAAATAGTAATTCTTATTTGAGTTAATCTAGCTAAAATGGTCTTACTTCGATGTTGAGTAGTTGGATGTTATCTCATATAGAGTTCCATTTACTAAGGTCGCGAGGGCAATTTTGAAGTCCATTTATTGAGGTCGTGAGGGCCATACAGAGTTTCATTTATTGAGGCCGCGAGGGCCATTTTGAGTTCCCTTTATTGAGGCCGTGAGGGCCATATAGAGTTCCATTTACTGAGGCCGCGAGGGCCATTTTGAGTTCCATTTATTGAGGCCACGAAGGCCACATAGAGTTCCATTTACTGAGGCTGCGAGGGCCATTTTGAGTTCCATTTATTGAGGCCACGAGGGCCATACAAAGTTCCATTAACTGAGGCTGCGAGGGCCGTATTGAGTTCCATCAGATTGATGTCGTGAGGGCTGTAATGAGTTTCGCCAGATTGAGGTTGCGAGGGCCATCCCGAATTATAGTACGTACCATTCTTAGTACCCAGGCAATAGGAGTGGACCTTGTTTATACTTGCCGAGGCTTATGGGGACCCAGGTAGGTTCTTCTGTGCTGTTTATACCTTCCAGGCTTATGGGGAGCCCGATTAGGTTCTTATTTGCTTATATAGACTTGTTGTTTAGATAATTTAGACAATGAAGGTATTAAGGGTAAATCCTTACTCTCTTCCTTTAATTACTACAGTTTTACCAGCTTTCAGTCAGTTATTATCTTTTTTCCTTACATATTTGGTACATGTTATACTGATGCCCACCTGAAGCGCTGCATTACTTTCCTATAGGTGCAGATAGACGCAGTTCTGGACATTCCTAGCCTTCAGCTAAAGTCAGTAGTTTATTCACCTCCTTCCCTCCGGAGTTGAAAGTTAGTAGAGGTTCGTACTTTTAATGTACAGTTTTGGGTAGGTCAGGGCCCTGTCTCGACCATTATATCACTCCTAGAGGCTTGCAGACTATTATACATTCCCTGTGGTTAGTTGTTGTAGGTTGTGTGGGGCCCGTGTATGCTTTATTTCCTGTGTTGGCCGTGTGGAGCCTTTTTTAGCTATTAGTTGGCGGCCTTGTCGGCCATAGCATAGTTTAATGTCCGATTTACTTTTCAGTTATAACTAGACAGCATGGTGGCTTGTCGGCCCGCATAGGATCCCCGTTATGGCATTGTTGCGGTCAACTGTCTTCTTTTACAGGTGGCCTTTTCAGTCAGGGGCTATACATACAACTGAGATATAGTCCGTTCGTTTCTTGAATTAAGTGTCAAACATGCCCCAGTCTAGTCAGGTTAGCTTAGAACAATAGGGCACCAGGTGCCAGTCATACCTCCCAAGGTAGGGCGTGACAAACTTGATTTCAGAGCCGGTCATATCCCAAGGAGTCTGCAAGCGGTGCCAAGTAGAGTCATTCCTATGGGTGTGTTGTGCACCACATTCTATAGGCAGGAGGCTGCAAGACATAATAGTGTGGTTACTCTTCTTTCTCCTCCAGTCGTGATATAGAGCTGTGCTGTATAGGGTAACTTCCTGAGCTTATGTTATCCTATTTATTTATAGAGAAATGTCGGACACACAGTAGACCGCGACTGGTCGAGAGTTGGATGTGGCAGCAGGAGAGGGCACTAGTAGGAGACCACAGGCAGAGTCAGCCCGATGTGAGGGCGAAAGGGGTGACACCACCTTGATCTCCCCAGCACCCACCACCACATTCAGAGCCCACTAGCATGGCAGATATATCGACACCACCCCAGCTATACCTGTGCCATTTGATCGGGAGCTCAGGGGTTCTTTTTACATGTTGATACAGATGATGGCTGCCCAGCATCAGCCTCAGCCAGTAGTACTAGCTGCCGTTGAGCCCGCTGAGGGGCCCGGTAGTTCGAGAGTTTGTGAGTTTCTGGCTTTGAGTCCCCCACAATTTATAGGGACGGATTGCAGAGAGTACCCCAAGAACTTTATAGACCAGCTGCAAAGGATATTCAGGGTTATGCATGCCTCGTTCACAGAATCAGTCGAGCTAGCAGTATTCAGATTGCGAGATGTAGCGGTTTTGTAGTACGAGAGTTGGGAGAGATCCCGAGGCAGAGATGTACCTCCACCTATACGGCCTATATTTTATGAGGCTTTCATAGATCATTATTTGCCTCGAGAGGTTTGGCAAGCCAGAGTAGAGAAGTTTTTGCATCTAGAGCAGGGCCAAATGAGTGTCAGAGAATATGCATTGAGGTTTGACTCCTTAGCCAGGTACGCACCCTTGTTTATTGACACTATGCCAGCCAGGGTGCACCGGTTTATTATGGGGCTTGGACCAGAATATATAGAATCTTGAATTATAGCTACTCTACGAGAGGATATGGATATTTAACGGATCCAATCTTTTTCTCAGAGTATAGAAGAGCTCCCCCAGCGTCAATATGTTATGGAAAGGTCAGGTCAGGAGCAACATTGGAGGGCTAGACCCGCAGATTTCCATGCAGATTTTCAGGGTGGGCCCAGACCCCGTTTCTCAGGTAGGCCACCTAGGCTCCTATTTCAACAACAACAGGATAGCATATCAGATCATTGGAGGCATT
>JACEIK010000499.1:373530-432386 GCA_018107945.1 Datura stramonium | reverse complement strand
GTAAGCCTACAAAAGTTCTTATGTTGTCTAAACCTCTTGAAGGTCCTTCAAGTAACTGAGTCGACATGTTCATGTATAATTTGACAGCTTTACGTGATATGTATGCATTTTTTCTACATGATATGGATGCTCACTTGCATTTATGGGTTACGAAAGAGGCCTATTCCAGACAAAAAATTATCATTTTTCATTTATATGCCATACGTGTTAAATTGACTCAATATAAGCCATATCGGCCCTATTTATGATTATGATTGAGAATTATTTTTATTTTACCCCGATGTAGTACACGGCTGGAGATATTTTTATTTTACATCGGTGTGGTACATCGGCTGGAGATATTTTTATTTTACCCCAGTGTGGTACATCGGCTGGAAATATTTTTATTTTACCCCGAAGTGGTACATCGGCTCGACATATTTTTATTTTACCCCGGTGTGGTACATCGGTTGGAGATATTTTTATTTTACCCCGGTGTGATATATCGGCTGAAGATATTTTTATTTTTTCCTGGTATGGTACACCGACTGGATGAATTTTATATATGGATTTATGGTTGGCTGGTTGCTGGCATTACAATTATAGTTTTTCTGCTGCATTACTTGGTTGCATTTGCACTTCAGTATTGACTTATTGTCAGGTTTTAGTTTCGAGGATTCCAGGTTGTTACTATTCCTTATTTCTGGCTTAGTTATCATTGCTATCTTACATGTTTACAGTTTTCTACCTTACATACCAGTACATTTAATTCGTACTGACGTCCCTTTGCTTGGGGACCTGCGTTCGTGCCGCAGGTGCAGGTAGAGGTCAGGATTTCCAGTTGAGTAGTAGTTCGTGAGATCAACAGATGGTTTCTAGGCTCCTTTCTCCATGGAGACAGGGATTAGTTATTTATGTTTGAGTTTTGAGATGCAGTTATGGGTAGGTCGGAGCCCTGTTCCGACCATCAGTCAGTTTACTCTTTTGAGGCTTTGTGGACTTAGTGTGTACAATGGTATTCAGTTTATGGCCTTTTCGGCTTTTTTTGGTTTAGTTTAGCATACTCATAGCTTGTTTGCTTTTCAGTTGTTTACCCTGTATTGTTGAGACATTATGGGTCCAGTTTGTGCTCCAGTTGATTGTGACAGATGGCCTGGACGTCTTTAGTGTTACAGTTACAGATATCATATAGCTGGCTTCCCAATCAGTCAGGTATGGGGAGCCAGTCGCGCCCTCCCCCTAGTTTTGGGGAGTGAAAAATTCCTATGTTTCTAAGGCCTAAACTACATTGTTTTAAGGTTAGAGTAGAGGATATTAAGATAGGTTAAGTCATTCTAGCCTATTCAAAACTCATTCATGCAAGTTTGAGGGTTTAAAGAGTGATCATGCTTAGTTCATCAAGGTTCATCCTCAATTATTCTTCAATTTCCTTTGGGTGATCAGGGAAAAGAGTAGAATCAATTTTCCCAAGTATGTGAGGTTATGAATGAGAGTTCCTTCCACTCTCATGCCCTAAACTCTTCTCAAATTTCATGAAGTCCAATTCTAAAAGTCAAGTTTCATGATCAATAAAGTTTATGTCAATTCTTGTGAAATTCGATATGATCTATCGATGGGTCAATCTTTCTCATGTATTAAATCATATTTTATGATCTATGAGAATATTTTATATTTGAAGATAAATTGATAGATTTATGTTTAAATCTAATTATGCCCAATTATGCATGTTTTTATGAAAAGTTAAGTTATGATTTCTCTATGATCTTGATCTAGATTATCCCAACTATGGTTTATGATTTACAATATGATTTCTCTCAAATACTTATCATGGATTTATGATATATCAAGTATATACATGTTTTACAAGTGTGCATGAATTTCATGATTTATGGATTTATGATTTTTGCAGACTCACGGGCCTTATTTCATGGGTACTTCATGTATTTCAAGTATCCTTATGATTATCATGATTTTTACTAGCCCAGGAATCTCATTTATATTATCCTTCAGCACAATATATGTTTTGGGAGTAGTATTTAATACCGAGTAGACCGGGGGTCTAAGCATATCTTGAGTCTCAGAACTAGCGCCAACATAGCCACGATGGGACCTCCTTTGCGACTATCCCATTTTTCCCGAATGGGCTTTTCATGAGTGATATCACGCATATTTTCATGATTCTACCCTTGTCAATGTATGAACACCCTTGGCAAGATATCACCTCTGCATCGGTGTTAACCCTACTCGAGGGTAGCGATGGGTTTGTGGTGTATCATGATACATCGAGGATTGGCCTTGGTTGTGTGTTGATGTAGCATGGTAAAGTGATAACATATAGTTCCAAGTAGCTGAAGATTCATAAAAAGAATTACCTGACTCGTGATCTGGAATTGGCAGCAGTAGTAATTTCCTTGAAGATTTAGACACACTACTTTTACGGGGTCCATGTGAATGTGTTTACGGACCACAAAACCCTACAATATGTGTTTACCCAAAAGGATCTAAATCTGCGCCGAAGGAGGTGGTTGGAGCTACTCAAGGATTATGATATGAGTTTCCTTTACCATCCGGGCAAGCGTAATATGGTGGCAGACGCTCTTAGTAAACTTTTTGTGGAGAGTGTATCTCATGTAGATGAGGAGAGGAAGGAGTTGGTGAAGGATGTGCATCGACTCACACGGTTGGGAGTTCATCTAGTTGACTCGACAGATGCGGTGTTATTGTTCAGAACATATCAGAATCATCCTTGGTGAGTGATGTGAAAGCTATACAGGACGAGGACCCTATTTTGGAAAAGTTAAAGGAAGTCTTTGAGAGTCAGAAGGTAGAGGTCTTCTCCAAAGGGGGAGATCGTGTGCTTCGATATCAGGGTCACTTGTGTGTTTCAGATGTCGATGATTTGAGGGAGCGGATGTTGCATGAAGCTCATGGTTCCAGATATTCGATACATCCAGGTTCCACCAAGATGTACCGTGACCTATGGGAAGTCTATTGGTGGAATGGCATGAAGAAGGACATAGAAGAATTTATGGCTAAGTGTCTGAATTGTCAATAGGTGAAGGTTGAGCATCAAAGACCTGGAGGTGTGCTTCAAAATATCGATATTTTTACTTGGAAGTGGAAGGAGATTAATATGGACTTCATCACAGGTTTTCCTCACACTCGTCGGCAATATGACTCCATTTGGTGGTCGTGGACAGATTGACCAAAGCATCTCATTTCTTACCGGTCAAAACTACTAAGTCAGTAGAGGATTATGCTAAACTATACATTCGAGAGTTAATTCAGTTTCATGGAGTGCCATTTTCCATCATATCACACAGAGGTACTCAGTTTATCTCCCAGTTTTGGAGATTATTTTAGAAGAGACTTGGTACTTAGGTCAAGCTTAGCACAGCATTTCATTTGCTAACTGATGGTCAGGCAGAGTGGACTATTCAGACTCTGGAGGACATGTTGAGAGCGTGTGTAATTGACTTCAAGGGTAGTTGGTAAGGCCATTTGCCTCTCATTGAGTTTGAATATAATAACAGCTACCATTCCAGCATTTAGATGGCTCCATTTGAGGATCTCTATGGGCAGAGATATAGATAGGCTATTGGATGGTTTGAAGTCGGTGAAGCTACGATGATAGGACCAGATTCATTCCATGAGGCTATGGATAAAGTTAAGCTAATAAGGGAAAGGTTGAAGGCAGCTCAGAGTCGCCAAAAATCCTATGCGGATGTGAGAAGGAGAGAATTTGCATTTGAAGTCAATGATTGGGTGTTTCTAAAGGTGTCTCCCATGAAGGGAGTAATGAGATTTGGAAAGAAGGGAAAACTCAGTCCCCGTTATATTGGCCCATACTGGATTGTGAGACATGTTGGCGAGGTGGCCTATGAGTTGGAGTTACCCTCAAAAGTTAGCTTCCGTTCATCTAGTTTTCCATGTATCACTCTTAAAGAAGTGTTTGGGTGATCCACCTCTGGTTGTTCCAATGGACAGTGTTGATTTGAATGACAGCCTTATTTATGAGAAGGTTCCGGTATTTCCTACTGGATCGGCAGGTTCGTAAGCTAAGGAACAAAGAAGTAGCATCAGTTAAAGTTTTATGGAGGAATCAACATGGTGAGGGAGCTACATGGGAAGCCAAAGCAGATATGATGGCTAGATAACCACATATGTTCCCTTCCGACATAGTTTTAGCTTGAGGTATCAGTTTTTGCCCTAATACTCTATTAAGTTTCATGTTCAGTTCATGTGTCCCAGTTTATTTCATATCAAAGTATGTATGTATAATTGGTAAATTCAGTTTAGTCATGTAGTTCAGTTTGGAGGCAGTCATTCCGTCAATTTTCAGCTTATATGATCAGTATTTGAATATGATGATTGCATTTCTCTAATTTTCTATATGTTTTCCAACATTCGATGATGAATGTTCCCATGGGGGACATATTGTAATGCTCCAGAAACCCTAAGATCAGACCCAGGAGTTGAAACGGAGAAAACAGGATTTTCTGCACCAGGTCACAGGACGAGTCGTCCAGTGACCCATCAAGATGACCATGAGTCCTTAAGAGACTCGTGGTGAGGAGTTGGACTTAGTTGGAAATTTTAAGTTTAGGGTGACCAATGGTGTGACCAGGAGTCAAGGTCAGCCCCACGATTGTTTAAGTCACCCATGGTCAAGGATGGTTGAAGGAAGAGGTGGAATGGGTAGTGCACCTAACGGGTTGGTCACCATGACTCGTTGGGAGCACCACGAGTCGTGGTGTCTCCTGTGGTGATCCCTAGGTTAATTTATGGCAGTGAGGATAACGGGAGGTGACCATGAGTCATGGTCACCGGTAATGAATCATAGGGTGCCTTATGGTGATAGCCTAGATGAAATTTCCAGTGGAGGCAACGGATGAAGACCACGAGTCGTGGCCCTGGACAACGACTCGTCCAGTCCCTCGTTGGGACTGGTAGTCTATTTTTCCCTGCGAGCTTATTAAGGGCTTTTTCATAATTTCTATGTTCCTATGGCCTAAACTATGATGTTTTAAGGTTAGAATAGAGGATATTAAGATAGGTTAAGTCATTCTAGCCTATTCAAAACTCATGCATGCAAGTTTGAGGGTTTATAGGTTTATCAAGCTTAGTTCATCAAGGTTCATCCTCAATTCTTCTTCAATTTCCTTTGGATGATCAAGGAAAAGAGTAGAATCAATTTACCTAGGTATGTGAGGCTGTGAATGAGAGTTTTGTTCACTCTCATGCCCTAAACTCTTCTCAAGTTTCATGAATTCCAATTCTAAAAGTCAAGTTTCATGATCAATGAAGTTTGTGTCAATTCTTGTGAAATTCAATATGATCTATCAATGGGTCAATCTCTTTCATTTATTAAATAATATTTGATGATCTATGGGCAGATTTTATAACTATTTTGAAGATGAATTGAAAGATTTGAGTTTAAATCCACTTATGCCTAATTGTGCATGTTCTTATTAAAAGTTAATTTATGATTTCGCTATGATCTTGATCTAGATTATCCCAACGATGATTTACGTTTTGCGATATGATTTCTCTCAAATACTTATGATGAATTTATTAGATATCAAGTATATACATGTTTTACAAGTGTTCATGAATTTCATGATTTATGGATTTATGATTTTGGCCGACTCATGGGTCTTATTTCATGGCTAGTTCAAGTATTTCAAGTATTTCAAGTACGCTTATGATAATCATGATTTTTACTAGCCCATGAATCTCATGTATATTATTCTATGAGCACTATATATGTTTTCAGAGAAGTATTTAACACCAAGTAGACCCAAGATCCAAGCATACCCTGAGTCTCAAAACTACGTGCCGACGTAGCCATGATGGGACCTCCTTTGCCACTGTCCCATTTTTCCCGAGTGGGCCTTTCATAGGTGATATCACGACTATTTTCATGGTTCTACCCTTTTCAAGCTATGAACACCCTCCCGACTAGGGGTTAATCGATCAGGTTCCATGTGTGCTTATATGGGATATGTCGGTTATAAGAATCTCCCACTGTTCCTCATGCTTTATGCATGATTATGATTATGTACTTTGGCTCAAGTGTTGTTCAGTAATCTTTTCTCTTATGCTTATGATTATGATTGATTAACAAATGTCTTGGAAAATCTTGAGCCCTTATGTTTACATTATGATATTTACGTTATGATCATGTTGTCCCACTCTTATGAACTCTTATGTATTTTGACTGTCCGTTTCACTTATCTTGCATACTTGGTATATTCCAAGTACTGACTGCATATTCTATGTTGTATCATTTTATGATACAGGCTTCGATATTCAGAATCAGCCTCATTGCTAGCCCGCCTTCCAGAGTAGCATATCCATTCTCAGTTGGTGAGTCCTCATCTCCCGTGGACCATTCCTTATTAGTTATCTTTTCATTTTCAGTTACAGGCTTAGAGAGTTAATTTGAGTCTTGTCCCATCAACTCATTAGAACTAGAGGCTTTTCAGACATAGATTGTATTCAACTTCAGACTTATGTTGATGTTTTGATGTTATGTTATGTTAAGACTACTGCCATGTTTATTATGATGATCTTCCGCTTTTGTTGATTGAGTTAGATATATGTCCATGCCATGGGTCGATTAGGAGTCTTTCGGAGCTCCTTGTCCCGTGTCTCGATCTGGGCCCATGTTCAGGTCATGACAGTGGGACTTCAATAAGGGTCTACATCCATCCTTGTGTCCCATGATTTCAGTAATCCTAGCCTTGCAAATTCTAGAAATCATGACCTAGGGTTTTTTTTCTAATTGCCAATTCCCTACTTTTCTATGATGTCAAACTTCCACATTTAGTAATATCATATATTCATGTTAGTATTTTCGGTTGTATAGTATATTTCACATGATATTGAATTTGTTATGATTTCTCATGGAATTGTGAAATGCTGCTATACAGTATTTCTATCATTTTTAGTATACTCAGTAATAGTAATATTATTAGTTTATCAGTATATTCAGTACCCTTAGTTATCAAGTACTTTAGGCTCTCAAGACACTCTAGATAAGTAGTTCTAACATAGCCATAGGATACCATTTCAAGCTATCAGTATTGTCACGCCCCGCCCTGGGGGTATGACTGGCACCTGGTGCCCTAGTAGGACCTGGACTGCTAACTAGTGGGCCTAGGCACATCTGGTGCCTGGCTAGCTTTATCTCGTGCTTCTGAAAACAAAGGGTTATATAACGGCCGTAAACACAAACTCTCCGGCCAATCGGGGCTCTATAGCCACCAGGAATGCACTGCCTAAACTTAAACATTCTATCAAGGAACCTGCGGGCCGACAAGGCCACTCATGTCAAGCCTAGTCATCCGAAACTTAAATAAGGAATAATGGAAGCTACGTGACCGCAAGGTCACCACTATCGCCAAACTATGGCCCCACATGGCCAATCATAAAACAGAAATGCTAAACAAATATAACACCGCACGGCCTCACACAACCTACTAACCGACCACAGGGAGATAGATACATACAACTGCAAGCCTCTATGAGTACTCGAAGAAATGATTGGGACAGGGCAACGACCTACCCATACTGTACAACAGAAGAAAAGAGCTACACCTATGGAACAGTTCGATGACAAGAGTCAAGACTCTATAGCCGGGCCGAATCACGGTGGGATCGCTCCTCGTCTATGAGTACTGCAAGCAGTGGATGCAAATGTTTCATCGGGCGTCGTGATTGTACTGGGTATGCAAAGTAACTAAAATAACCGAATACAATCAATGTAGATAATATAATTCAGTACCTTAAGATAGCAGAGAAAATCGAATCAAGAAGCCGATATGAATCAATTTCTGCTGGGCATCGGGATAGGGCAGGGCGTACCAGACGCGACGCACTCATTTCATAGCTAGTATATAGCATGGCAAATAGATATACAAGTAGCAAGCAAGAGCCAATACGAACCCCCATAAGCCATGGCGCCAAGCAAGCAAACAATCTATATACCTACCCGGTCAAAACCAGCCAAAATAAGTCACTCACTATCCGCTAACTAGGATCACTCTCCGCTACCCCGGGTCTCCTATTGGGCCATAGCCTCCGATATAAATAACCGTGTTCGAGTCCTAAGGACTCCTATACTATATCTTTAATCAAAACTATATTTGCTCCCCGCGCTTGCGCTCAATAGGGCTATCTCGTATTGTAGTGCCGAATGATCGATATGGGGGAAAGCTTCATCCCATCTTCGTCCAAATCAGACGCATGCCACTCCTGGGAGTGACGAAACCCACCCGCTCGGCTGGGCTACACGATTACTAACCCAGGGGCGGCGAGGACGCTAAAAAGATGCCTCATGACAACATCAAGTCTCAACAAACAAATAGCACATATTTATATATAGCAAGCATGTTTAATCAAAAGTACTATCTGAAATCCGATTTCTTATTCCGATCTCTTCTCTCGTTTATCCGATTCTTTACCGTTTATAAACTGATTTGTAATCTTTATTTAACTGTATGGCTAATCTATATCCAGGATAATTTGCCCGGGTCGGCTAACTGTGAGCCAAGATATCATCCGTTCGACCAAGCAATCAGAAGCCAAGATATCATCTCGTCCGAATGGCTAATTCGTAGCCAAGATATCATCTCGTCTCAATGTGGCTAGTTCGTAGCTATAATAATGTCTCGTTTCATTCGATTTACTTTACTAACTTTATTTTGAAAATCAGATCTTTTATTCTAACAACATGCTTGCTATTCATATAATAGACTATAATTAACTGAATGCTAATCCGCCCTTGGCGCATGCTTTATCACTTTGACCGAGTACGAGCATAACAACGCAACCGATTTACCGAACTTACTCAATATCAACATTCAACTCCGAGAACTCCACTTCTGAGTTTACTATGATTTCATAAGGCTAAAATCCTAACTTGCCGAAGAAACCTGGGCTTTACATACCTTAACTCGAGCATCCGACTGCCTGACGAGGCTCGTCGCATCTACCTATTTCTCCCAACCGCATTAATATACATGTCATCAGTACTAAATACAACACTATTCTGAAAGACAACGCTACTTTCGATATATTTATACCTCTAAACTTAGGCTTATCGAAAGACGGTCAAAAACTTGCTATATTTTAGAAGTCCGTATGAGAAGTATCTACTTTATGGCCGTGGAGCACATTGACACTAGTTTGGAGCAATTTTACTACCTTAGTCCGGTAGCTCGACAATTCTGTCGACCGAATTTCGCGAAACAACCGTATAATGTTCCCTGTTTGCTAAATACCGCATTCGAGGTTGATTTTGGATTTGGACTACGTTTGGCAGCGTAATCGAACGATATTTTAATATTCCCTTCCTTCTCTCTCTCGTTCTCTACGAATTTTCTCGAAATTATAATGAACGTGATCGATTTAAAACCGAAGGGGCGAGATACTGGGCTCGGATATTTCCAACGTGTCACGGAGCTAACGCGGTGGCTCCCGCCTCCGTGACATGCCGCCATCGCGGAGGGCCTCTGCCCAGGCTCCTTCCACGATGGTTTGACAGTTTTCTCGTCCGATCCTTTCCCGGGCCTTTTCTAGCATGTATGGCTTCCAAATATGCTTAACCAAATAATGCCAATAGGCCATCTATGTGCCGAATCTTACTAGGTGTAACAAGTATACTTCATTTATATATATATATTATGTGTCATCAATTAGAGTAGTACTTAGCATTGAGCGGGCTGGGGTTACGCACCTGTGCTCTTTAACTACATGCCACTATAGGATTTAACGGAATGGGTTTTGCATGCTTAGTCATCACACAACTAGCTTCATTAAAATTTTGTGAAAGATATGGTGGGACCTATCAATTGGGAGTAAATTAATATTAAACTCCATGTTCTGGCCTATGTGGTTATATGCCGACTAACAAAGCTTCCCATAGTATAGTACAATCATAGTCCAAAGTCCAAATTTCCTTATAGATTAGATAGCTTATGATTTTAATTTGTGATCTTCATTTTATAGTATTTTTCTCAAATTTCTAGACTCTTTCAATACTCATGATTTAGGCATGGTTGTTGTATTTCATATCGTCCAGCTTTATGTATTATCGCACCTTTATGTTTTATCTAATATCTCGCATACTCATTAAATTTCAAGTATTGATGCATACTTTCCGTACTATCGCAGCTTAGCTTCCCTAAGTGATATATCAACAATACCATTGGTGAGTCCTCATCTTTCGAGGACCCGTAGATGTTCCATCTATTTTAGTAGTACTAGTTCAGGTTTCCAGACTTAGAGTTAGCTAGGAACTTATCCCAACAACTCATTTGTTACTAGAGTCTTTCTGCATAATTATAGTATCAATTTCAACTTATTATTATCGTTGTTGTTGTACAAACTCTAGTACTTACTAGATTTTATCATTTTTATGTAAGATTATTTCTATACACCGCAGCTTCCGCTCGCTATTTAAATTCTAGTATGCCGCACATGCTATGTGATGGGTTGGCATTGGGGTCACTTAGACTTGGCATCGTGGTCACATCTGTGGTGTAGATATGGATCATGAAAAACTTGCATCAGAGCCTCAGTTTAGAGTGTCCTAGGATGTCCAAAGTCGTGCCGTTGTATCCGTTTGGGCGGGGTGTGAAGCAATTTCATACCTATGAGGGGAGGCTACAAGGTGTTTTAGGAAAATTTTCTTTCTTAGGGATATTATTCCTACTTGGAAATGGGAAGAGTAGCATGACTTATTACAAATTCTACCTCGTATTTGACGATATCATGACTGATTTGGATGGTTGCGCATTGGATGGCTAAATCAAGATATTTCCTACCAATTAAGAACATAGATTCAGAGATTATTCTAGACAATACATCTGGGAGTTAGTCAGATTGCATGGAATTCCCTTTTCCATCATATCGATAGGGTACTTAGGTTCACCTCGCACTTCTAGAAGTGATTTTAAGGGACTTGGTACTGTGTTAAGCTCGGACACCGCTTTCCATCTATAGACCGATGGAGAGGCCGAAATGGATTATTCGTACTTTGGAGGATATATTGAGGGCTTATGTGATCAATTTCAAGGTACCTTGGGATGATCACCTACCTCTCATCGAGTTTAGTACAAACAACAAATTTACCACTCCAAAAGATTCGATGTACCCATTCGGTATTAAATGGTAGGAGATATAAGTCTCCTATAGGGTAGTTCAGGATTGGTGAAGCTACCCTAATAGTGCCTAATTTAGTACAGGAAGCCTTGTAGAAGGTTTAGCTTATAAGGGAATGGTTTAAAATAGCTCAAAGTCATTTAAATAATATGTAGATTTGAGGAGAAGAGAGCTAGAGTTTGGTGTGGATGATTGGGTATATTTGAAAATTTCACCTATGAAAGGAGTGCGATGAGGCTGAAGAAAGGAAAACTCAGTCCTCTACTATGTTGGTCCTTACGTAATCCTCGGTGACGTATTGGCGCATGGCCTATGAGTTGGATTTAGTTCGTAGAGTTAGCATCACTTTCCAACTTTCCATGTGTCTCTATTGAAGAAATGCAACCCGTGATCCGACTTCGCCAGCTCTTTAGAGAGTGCTGGTTAAGGATAGTCTCTCCTATGAAGAGGTCCCATTGTATATTCTAGACTGTCAGGTTCTTGTTGAGGAATAAAGAAGTAACTTCAGTTAATGTTTTATAGAGGAATTAGCTAGTTAAGGGAGATACATGGTAAGCCGAAGTGATATGGCTGTATAGATACTCCTACTTTTTTTCCTTCCAAATTTCACTTCAAGACGTACTAAACTCCTCCCCGCATCTATTCAAGCCATGCCGGCTTCATGCTCATCAATTCTATCCATGCCTTAGAATGCATCCTTGGTGTGTGTGAGCTCAATTCAATCATGTATCTTAGTTCGAGTCACCAATCCATCAAAAGATTCGCCTATAGCTCTAGTTCAGATTGCAGCCTTTAGCCTATCCTTGGCTTATTTAGTCATCATTTTTCCATTCGACAATGTCCAAAAACGTGTCAAAACTCCCCGAACCAAAGAGCCAAATGATGAGTCATTGGAAGAAGTAACAACTCGTCCTAACTAGTCGTCAGGTGAAATTCATAAATTTTTCAAGTTCACTTCAGACTACAAGTGGAAAAAACTACTCGTTGTATCATATAATAGGTCGCTCACCGTTCGTAGGAGAGGTTGAGAATTATTTAAAAACTCTAGCAACCACGACCGGATATGAAGACTCCATCATTTCTATAACGGTCTTCCTTCCCGTCTCGTTGGTCAAAGTCCAAAACCGTATTTTTAGGCCTGTGACAAAACGAATAGTCATACCACAACTCGTTGGGTGACCCGTTGGATCTTGACAACAGCTTTTTCGTACACTTTCTCTAGGGGCATTTTCAGAATCTCCCCACTATTTTAATTCCTAAACAATGTCATATTGGGGTATTTTAGGAGGGAATCTGAGGGATTATTTGACATTCCTCCTCATTCTCCTCGACTCTCCAAAATTTCACCGTAAGAACTCGTACATGCATTTCAAGGCAAGAACTAGGGCTTCAACTCTTCTCCGATTTCAAGTATTGTCTTCGGGAATTCTCCATCGTGTATGTGGGATTTCAACAAGGGTCTCTTTCTCGTCTCGGTGTCCCTATATTTCAACAACTTTAGCCTTGCAAATTCTAGAAATCATGACCAAGGATGTCAGACTTTCATGTTTAGTAATATCATATATTCATGTTAGTATTTTCGGTTCTATAGTATGTTTGACATGATATTGAATTTGCCCCCCGATTTTCATGGAATTGTGGAAATGTTTCCATATAGTTTTTATATCATTTTCAATATATTCGCATTGCATATTATCGCCTTATCATTATATTCAGCACTTAAGTTATTAGGACCTTTGTATTCTTGCAGGATATCGTATAAGTAGTCTTAACTTAGCCTTAGGACACCATTTCGAGCTATCGTATAGTTCAATTATATATATATATATATATGCGTGTGTGTGTGTGTGTGTGTGTGTGTTCGTGTGTTTGTGTGTGTTTGTGTGTGTGTGTGTGTGTGTGTTATCAACTGAGAGTATTACTTAGCACCGAGGGTAAGGGGTTCAACGTACCTGTGTTCATAAACTATGATGTGCCACCATAGGGATTTAACGTAAATGGTCTTACAGTTAGTGATCACACACCCATTCACTATACCTCGCAAAATACAAGGCCCTTTCTGATGGGGGAGTGATGTTGGGCATATTCTTATGCCGATTTGCTATATTTTTACATATATTTTCCTATTTTGAGTTCATAATCCTTAAAAAATGCATGAATTCTTGTTTTCATGTGTATTTTGAGCTAACAAATGTTTTTAGATGTTTTTAGTAGGGAAACCAAGGAAAAAGGACTCCAAAAATGACTCCAAAGTGTGAAGAAAGAAGAATTATAAAGTCGGTTCAATATAATGTGTGGCATGCCAACCCCTAAACTTCAGAGAAATATGCACCAAAGTTGGTGCTATTGATAGCGTGGTGCCCTGGGCCATCAATCTTTAGAGTAGAATTTGATCAATACCTTGGCGAGATGAGAGGCGTGGAGCTCCCGCGGCATCCTAGACTTAGAAAACTTTTCCATCACTCTGGTGCTTTGATGAAGTGGCATTGCTAGAAGGATTCAAATGCTCATAAATTTGACCAACACTCTGGTGCATTGAGGCGAAGGGCACCCAGAGGATCCAGAGGTTCAAAAATCAAGTCCGTAAGCTAAGGAACAAAGAAGTAGCTTCTAGCTTAAGGTATTATGGAGAAATCAACATGTTGAAGGAGCTAGATGGTAAGCCGAAGTAGATATGTGATGGCTAGATACCGCACTCTGTTCCCACCGCCGCCGCTTTGAGGTACGGGCTTTTCCTAATTCTCTAACCGCTTTCATGTTTCTTGCTCATGCGTATAAGTTTGTTTTATGATGTGGTAAATATATGTGATGTCCGAATTAAGTTTAGCGCTTCTTTTTGGAGGTAGTCATCGCGCTTTTCATCTTAAATGATTAGTAATTGCATGTGATGATTGTTTGTTTCCTAAGTTTCTGCATGTTTCTAACATCTGAGGATGAATGTTCCTAAGGGGGAGAGCATTATACCCTGAACTAAGATGATACGATTCGGAGTCAAACAAAGAAAACTTGAAATTCGACTCAGGTTACTAGACTTGTTTGTGACGCGGCTCATTAGGTGGACCATGAGTCGTGAAGTGACTCGTGGTCAGCCGGGCTTGCAGAGTTTTTGTGAAATGTCACTGGCAAATTCACGAAGTCATGGTCGACTCACGACTCGTGGGAGGTCCCCCGTGGCGAGGATGAAAGGCATGGCCAGGTGGGACTTGAGGCAAGTAGGGACTACGGGTGGTGACCACTTGTCGTGGTTAGACACTACGATTTGTGGGGTCCGAGCTTTTTTTAGGAAGTAGACATCACGGCTTAGGGGGGCCACGCAGTCGTGCCCCTCGGCAACGACTCGTGAGGTCCTTGTGGGACTCCGGGCAAATTTAAAATTCTGCATTTTTAGTAATGGAGTTTTTGTAATTCCTAAATTCCTAAGGGCTAAACAATATCGCTTTTAAGTTCGGTCTTTTAAGGGGATTAGTCTATGTTAAGTCTTATTCATGCATGCAAGAGTATCGAGAGGAGTCTAGAAGGTAATTTCAATGTGTTCTTCCCCATTTCTCTAAATTTCCATCTTGGGCTTTAAAGGGAGATTAAGAATCAATGTTTCCGGTGTATATAAGGTCTTTAATGGTGAATTCTTCCACACCCATGCTCCTACTCTATGATTTTACTTACAATTTATCAAAAACTCATGGGGTGTTATACTCGATTATATAAATTCTAATGATTTAAATGGTGTGTTTTGTGAGTTTGAAATATTATCATAATATATGGATTTCATCATCTTTTATGTGCTTTAAACTTATTATAAGAATGTTGATTTTGATTTTCTAAGCAATTAAGCTTAATTATGCATGCCCCATGATGAATCAAATTATGAGCTATTTTGCCATCGATGTTCTTTACGAGCTCAGCATGAATTATGCTTTAAATTACAAATTTACAATTATACCCATTATGATTTTATGAAACTAAGCTATATGCATGACATACAAGTATGTAGGAATCTTATTAATCATGAATTATGTTTTTTTCCGACTCACGTCATGTTAGGCGTTCATTATATGTTTGGGTATATTACATTATCCATGATTTAACTAGCCTATGAACTCATGTATGTATTATTATGAGTATTATATATGTTTTGGGGAGTAGTGGGTCAATACACTGAGTAGGTTCTAGGCTCACAAAAGTTAAGCCCCTGGGATCTCATGAACTACATGCCACCATAGGTATGTCGGGACCCCCTTTCATGTGAAGTCCTTGCTCCCAAATGGCTCTTCGGGGTGATATCACACTTTCATGGTTCTACCCTTGTCGAGGTATGAACACCCTCCCGACTAGGGTTATGCAAGTTAGCTTCATGTGTGCTCTTATAGGGTAAGGTTAAGCGTAGAAATCTCCCCATTGTTCCTCATGATTTATGCATGTTATGATTATGGTATTGCCTATGTTAAGTAAATACTTATTAGGAGATTATGATTACGTTATGTTACGAATATTTTGAAAAATTGGGCCATATGATATGATATTATGATTTATGATAACAGCGTGCCGACTACCTTTTTGATCATTTATGAGTCTTATATATGCTTTTAAATGTCCATTTTACTTACCTTGCATAATAAGTAATATTCCACGTACTAACCGCCTCATTTTCTATGTTGTATCATGTCATGATACAGTCCCAGCTTCAATCTCACCCTCACCGTAGCTAGTTCTCAAATTTCCTTGCTCTTAGCGCACTTGGTGAGTCCTCAAGTTCCGAGGACCGCATGTCTACTTTATGTTATTTCTTTCAGTTTCTGGATGTTGGATTAGTTGGGGAGTTGTCCCACTTAATACCTTTCATGTTAGAGGCCATTTACTATGTTGTATTCCGCCATTGTATAAGTCTTGTACTGATTTTTCCCTTATGCCATGATTACGTTCCTTATGTTAAGTCTTCCACTCATGTGATTGAATTAGGATGTATGCTCATGCCATGGGTTGACTTGGGTCTCTAGCCTTGTCCTATGTCTACGATTCTAGAGTAAGTTTGGGTTGTGGACATTACCGGTATCAAAGCCATGGTTTGATGCATCCTAGGAGTCTAAAAGTCGCGTTAAGTAGGGTCTTTTCATGGGTGTGAAGCATGCCACGCTTATGATGAAGAGGCTATCGGAAGTTTAGAAAATGCGTTTCCTTCTTTCATGATCTATGTCATGGCGAACGCCTCTTACTCTTCTAATTCATGCTACTTGCTTTGGTGTAATCATGCCTCCACGTCGAGTAAATGCTAGGAGAAATGGAAATGGAAATGATCATGAGGGTGACCATGATGGTGAGAATCATCTAGCCCACCCGTTGATGTGAGCACATACTGCAGCCACCGCCTACGCCGAGCTTAGTAGTGATTAGATGTTACACAAGCCATGACTACCTGTGCCCGTAATTAGACAAAGGCATCTCCCCGCACAGCAATGCAAAGGGCGCCTAGGTGAATGAACTCTTCAAGATGAGCCCTTCGGAGTTCACTAGGATCAAGGGTGATGAGGATCCACATGATTTCATTGAGGAGATTCTCAAGAACACTCCATGTTATGGGGGTGAATAATGGGAATGCGCGTTGACCTAACCTCCTACGCTAAAGTGGGAGTACACATGGTTTAAGAAATGGAGAGATGCCAGGCGGCGGGTGTGCCCGGCGTAGGTTGGGATGAGTTTCACCGCATTCGTGGATCGATTCTTCCTGGAAATGAGGAAGTTTAAGGCTACGAGTTTGTGAATCTCAAGCATGGAAATACGCCCGTCCAAGAGTATGCATTGGAACTCACTCGGCATCGAAATATGCTCAGGAGTTGCATCGCCGGGCTTGGGTGAGCCATTTTTCATGGAGTAGTAGATTATTTGACATAAGGTTTCCAATTTGCCATGCTTCATCGGGACATTGATTTTCCCCGTATTTTATTGGGTATGCGAGTAGACGGGGAGTTAGTCTACAAGAGGCGCAGAAAGGCCAAAAGGGCCAGGACCGATAACTACGGCTTCATGCCGTGCCGAAGGTGGACTATGTCAGTTGCACCTAAGACAGTCCATTGCTCTGGCCCATCATCAACCAAAGCACACTATCTAGGTTCAGGGAGCAAGGAGGAGCATGTCACTCACTTGCGTATAGTGCTTAAGGTCCTCAAGGATCGCGCCTATGCAAAGTTCAAGATATGTGAGTTTTGGTTAGACTTGGTGGCATTTCTAGGCCATGGTTTCAGTGAGGCACAAGGTAGATTCCTAGAAAATTGAAGTGGTGAAGAATTGGCCTGCATCGTGAACCCACGTATATCGTGAGCTTTGGGCTGAAGCATTATCAGTAGATTTGTGGAGGGTTTTTCATCTATTGCCACACCATTGACTACGTTGACCTAGAAGAAGGTGAAGTTCCAAGTTCCATCTATTACCTTTTACTTAGCTTGCATACTCGCACATTTCACGATCACCAGATACTTTCTATGTTGTATCATGTAATGACATAGTTCCTAGCCCAAGCTCACCCTCACTGTGAGCTAGTTTCGGCACTTTGCTCACAAGACTTGGTGAGTCCTCATGTTCCAAGGACTACGCTCATACCCTATGTTATTTCTTTCGCCCGGATGTTGGATTAGTTGGGGAGTTGTCCCATCAATCCGCCATTCAGTTTAGGAGGCTTATCGACTACAAGTTGTATTCCGTCGTATTGTATAAGCCGTGTACCGATTTTTCCCTTGCGTTATGCCATGATTACGCTTTCTTATGTTAAGTCTTCCTGGCCATGTGATTGAATTAGATGTATTCTCATGCCCATGGGTCACTTGGGGTTTCTTGGGGATCCTTGTCCCGTGTCTACAACTGGTGTACGTTTTGGTCGTCATAGACCACAAGGTTGCTGCATTTTTGATAAGGGTTGCTGCATTTTGGACAAGAGGTTAAGGTCAATTACTCTTATTTTTTAACAAAGAACAACCCCCCAGAAAAGGTAAGTATTTCTAGTATACAACTTGCAAGAATCCTAGTTTGAAACTAGTAGTTGGGCGCCAAGTTTGGCTGCCATTCTTTGAAGCTATTTTGCCAAGGTTCCTACTGCTTTCTAAGGTTGTTTTAGCTATGTATTATCGGAAATAAACTCCATGTTGATGGGAGTTTGTTACAAAGAAATTTAGGAAATTTCCTACTTCCATTCTTTTCTTTAAAGTGCGTATCGTTGTGGTAGCATTATGCTAAAATATTGTCTTGTGTGTTGTTGTTGTACGCTGTTGGTGTGATGTTTTGGATGGATATATTTGCCTTGAAATAGCCTTGTTACCTCTTTATAAACTCACTTAATTTAAGGATAAGTTCTGCATTGCTGAAAGAAAGAAATGGTTATTAAGAAAACCTCACCCAAAAAAAGATATTTAAGGCGCTCCCGCCCATCGTTTTAAGCACAATTCATGCATTGTGAATTGAATGAGCCAAAGAACTCCTTTTGCATAAGTCTTGAGGAAGTATTGCTTCTCACTAAGCTTTAAGTTTTCATTTTTTATTAAGGTTAAAATGTTAAAATTATGTCTACAAAGTGAAGAATTTAAAGTGATGATATTGTGTTGATTGTTGTCGTAAATGTACATCAAGTTGGACACCTATGTATGTGTGTGTGTGTGTGTGGTTGATTGTGATGTTAAATGTGTTTAAAGTTCTGGTTTCTAACTGAAATTTGTGAAGGAGCCAACACGATGACGTGTAAACGATTTTAATCCAAGTAAGGACGTTGCAAACTATTAAGGGTAAACGAAATATTGAATTAGTATTACCTTGCTAAGTGGTTTTCCTTTATCTTGTTCATGTCATGAAATATACCAAATTAAGGAGATTTCATAACTTTCTTTACCTTAAGCCGAATCACAAGCTAGTGAGAGTCTCCGAGCTTTAATTTCCCTATGAACACGATCTATAAATCTGGTTGAAACTCTTAGTTATCCGCACTCTTTATGATTTATACAAGTTTTGAATAGATGCATTTGCTATGCCATTTCCTAGCTTTACATGTTATATGTTCTCACTTGCAAATATAAGAAGAAGGAGGCCTATGTGCCATATATTTAGTATTCATCATTTCAATGCTATACGTGTTGTTGGTCTAGTATAAGCTATAATGGCTCCCTTTATGATTTTGTTTAAGATTTATTTATTTTACTCATGTGTGGTACACCTACTGAGCGTTTTTTATTTTACCCCAGTGTGGTAATAATCGGCCGGATTCGATTTTACTCTGGTGTGGTACACCAATGGAAGCATTTGTATTTTTACCCATGGGTACACTGGGCCGATGAATTTTGAAGAATTTTTATTGCTGCTATCGCTAGCATTTCATTATAAGTTACTTATGCATTAGATGGTTGTACTTACACTTTAATATTGAGTATTCGCGTTTTCGACATTTTCAAATTCTCAAAGGTTACTATTCCTTATTTCTCGGCTCACCCACAAGCTATCTTATATGTTACGCTTTTAGCCTCCATATACCAAGATATCTATCCGGTATGCTCCTCTTCTATGAGCCATAACTCTGCAGAATCGCCGCAGCATGTAGCCGAGGCTCGCATCATCAAACACAAAAGGAGCGTATTTCAAAGCAGAATAGTGGTATGCTCCTCTTCTATGAGCCATGTCCTAGTTTTGACTATTTTGATCTTATGTACCGAGGGGTAGGCTGGGCCTCGTCCCGTGCATTTCAGCTTGTTTACTCTGTAGAGGCGGATGTGGACTAGTTTGTATAGTGTTTTGTATAGTCATGTTGGTTTTCCATTGCTATGTTTACCTTTATTGTTGCGTTAAGGTTTTCATAAATTTCTTATTCACACATTAAGACCTTATGGGTCCAATATTTATCTTGCTTGGTTGTGACAGTGGCTTGGTCGGCCATAGTATTATATTTTCGTGATGGTATAGAATCGGCTTCGATCAATCATGAATTGAGTGCTAGTTGCGCTTCCCGCCTTTGAGGCATGACATATTAACCATGTGTGAATGTGATTCCATATTTTAATGCGTGTCTATTGAATGAAGAGATATGTCCATAATCACATAATATGTATGAAATAAAACCGTATAAAAAGAACGTTGGGCCCCTTCGATAAAG
This sequence comes from Datura stramonium, assembly GCA_018107945.1. NCBI lineage: Eukaryota > Viridiplantae > Streptophyta > Magnoliopsida > Solanales > Solanaceae > Datura > Datura stramonium. The sequence goes on along the minus strand of JACEIK010000499.1, from coordinate 412,120 downwards.
AAGCACCTCATGCTATCAAAATTTCTTACTAATGCTGGGGTCTTTGAATTGATTGGTTAAGTAATGTTTTTTTTATGCCCACAATTTTGAATAAATGGGGTTTTGAAAATTTAAAGTAACAAAATTTTGAATTCCAGTGGTTAATTTTTGGAGCATTTTTCACCTAAAATTATATTTTTTCAAGGGTGCCTGATCACCTACTTTATTTTTATTGAAAATCTTTTGTTATTTTTTGAAAGAAAATATTGACTCTACTAGTAGTTACCGAGAATTCCAACATTAGAAAATTTACTTGATCGAGAGGAAGGTGTTAGGTATCACGTTCCAAATTATCTTCTAGATGTGATTCACATTTAGCACATATCATGTGTGAATCCAATTTAGTATCTAATCATTAATTCACAAATAATATAATAAATTAAATACCGAATTCAAATAGAATGATAATCAATTATGAACAATTAGAATATTAAATTATTAATTTAAAACTCTTACCCAAATTTCAAACTAGAACATAGAGCATCTAAGAGAAGTACAAAAGACTCATGTGTGTAAACCCCAACTAGAAATTGATAAATAAATGATAAAGACTCTTCGAAGCCTCCGTGAATTATGTCAGGCTCACCTTAACAATCGAATCAACTCCAAGACACTCACACCACAGATTCACGTCACCAATGCAAGATCTACATGGACATACAAAGGTGTGAGTTATACGTGTAAATATAACTCATGAGATCCTTGACTACTACTAAATGCCCCTAGAATAAGTGTTATAAAATACAATAGACGCCAAGCACATAAATATTATGCACATGAGTTATATCATAATATAATTTTCAGCAAGGTTGAAATAATTATTTATCAAGAATACTATATATCTCAACATAATTGATGCTAAGGGGTTGTCATAAATGATAAGTAAAGCAATTAATCGCCACCATAAGTCCACGCATAACACATACGCGTAAATATATTAGAAAGCATACACAATGCTATACTGCCAAGAAGCATACATAATGCCTACATATCATAGATCAAGCATACACAAGCTTCCTGTACACACACAATGCCTGATATCAATAAGCACACAATTCCCTAGTCATGGCTTACAAATCATATCACTCCCTAAATAATTTTTTATAAGTAAAGAGTTTTAGTATCATTAAACCTAAAGTATATGTGGTTTGCTTCAAAAATCACCGATTCGCTAAACAAATATTCCTCCCAATTTATGGACTGTATGTAATGCCCCGAAAACTCTAAGATCGACTGTGGAGGTGAAACGGAAAGAAAAAGGATTTTCGCACTGGTCACAAAATGAGTCATCCCGTGACCTCGTGGGTAGAACATGAGCCATGAAGTGACTGTGGTGAAGTGCATGGCTTAAGTTTGAAACTTTGGAGTTTTGGGTGACCGCGAACGTGGTCGCACTGGGTGACTCATTAGTCGGCCAGGGGCTAAGGATGGGGGTGAAGGAAGAGGAATCTTGTGCAAAGTGAAGAACATGAGTGGTGACCACAAGTCTTGGTCACTAGTAACGCATCGTGAGTCCCCGTGGTGAGCGTGAATTCGACAAAGGCACGTCACTTCTAGTCTTGACCATGAGTCATGGTCCACGGTGATGACTCGCTTTAGTCCACATTAGGAATGGCGCTCTTTTTTTCCACAGTTTATTAAGGGCTTTTCCGTAATTCCTATGGTCCTAAGGCCTAAACTACATCATTTTAAGCTTATTTGTGAGAGTTTTAAGAGAGTTAAACCTATCCTAAGCCTTACCATTCCATGCATGCAAGACTAGAGGGCTCTTACAGTGATCAAGGCTAGAATCCATCAATTCTCCTTCAATTTCTTTTGGGTGTTCAAGGAAGAGGGTAAAATAAATCTACCTGTATGTGAGGTTATGAATGAGAGTATCTCTTCACCTCATTCCCAAACATTTCTCAATTCCATTAATTTACTTATACAATTCAAGTTTCATGATCTAGAGGGGTTTAATCCAATTCTTATGAAATCCTTATGATCTATCTATGGGTCAATCCCTTTTTGTGTATCATTTCATATTTTATTGAGTTATGGAAAGATTTTATGACTATTTGAATTATAAATTTATAGATTCCCATTTCACAAACTATGCCCAATTCTTGCATGATTCATGAAAAGTTGTTATGATTTCATTATGATCTTGTTGTCCTTTGTCATCATGATTTATTAATTATGATAAGATTTCTCTCAAATACTCATCGTGAATTTATGAATATCAAGTATTTCAATGTCTAACAAGTAAGCATGGATTTCATGGATTATGGATTTATGACTTTGACAATCTATGAGCCTCGTTCATAGCTAATCATGTATTTCAAGTATGTTATGTTATAATTGGTCATGTACTTCATGAATGATTTATGATTAAGTGATATGAGCCTCATGTCCATATTTTTGGGAGTTAGTGGTCTAGCACGAGTAGCCCGATGTTCGGTGCTGACCGGTGCCGGGTGTCTCAAACCTACGTGGTACCGTAGTATATATACTTACATGTTAATGTTATTGGATCCCCGTGATATCACATTATGCACGTCTCTTTGTCTCGGCAAGCCTCGGGACAGCTTCGCTTCAGTTAAGGATAGTTGTGCATTATGTAAGTGCCCTATTATGATGGTGTTGGTTATGATGAGTTCTCCCATTGCTCCTCATGAATCATGCATGGCTATGTTTATATTACTTGGCTCAAGACATGTTTAATGAAGCTTTTCTCCTATGAATACGTATTATGACTGCTTATGAATGTTTTGAAACCTTGAGCAATTTATGTTTACATTGGCGATATTTTATGTTAAGTGATCATGCTTCTTCGAGTTCATTTCCATGAACTATTGTTATGTTTGAATATCACTACTTGTTCTGCATGCTAGTATAGTTTTAAGTACCACCACATACTTACAGTTGTGGGTCATTCATTATATCAAAACTTCGAAGTGATCTTTCTCAAGAAAGATCCTTGTAAGTCTCGCTTCCTTCTGCACTGGCCACTAAGTGGTGAATCCTCGCATCCTTTTTTGAGACATTCAATATCCGCATTGGTTATGTGTCCTTTTTAGTTTCACTTGCCGAGTTAGTTGGGATGATTTCCATCAACTTATTTGTTATGTTAGAGGCTTTGACTTTTTATGTAGAATTCAAATTTGTCATGTATGATTCTCTTCTACTTGATCCATATGAAGACTTCCATTGTTATGTATGTAAAGTTCGCTTGTTATTTATGTTGATATTCCACTTTTATTGATTGAGTTAGATGTTATATTCATGCCATGGATGGACTGGAGTCCCTCGAGGTTTTTTGTCCCGTGTCTCGATCCTAGCATATGGTCGGGTCGTGACAAACTTGGTGTCGGAGCATTAAGTTTTGAAGTGTCCTAGGGGAGTCTTAAAGCCACCATAGCATCTTTTCATGGGTGTAATGCACACCACACTTATGACGAAGGGGATACAAAATGTTTAAGAAATGTTCCTTTTTTCATGATTATGGCATGTAATGAAATGTCTCTCTATCCTTCTAAATCATGCTATACGTGTTTGGTGTGTTCCCACGTCGAGAATGGAAGGAGAGATGAAAATGGCCATGAGGATGGAAATAGGAATGGGCACTAATAGGCCTCACCAGCTCATGAGGAGCATGCACTGTGAGCCGGCTTCCCACATCAATTGTGGCGTGCCTATATAGCCGCTAGCATGTGCCTGATCAGTTTAGGTCAATCACGTATGGTGGCGTATTTCCCCATAACGGGAATGTGGTGGCGGCTCTGGGCCGAGGTTTTCCGAGGATGAACCTACAAGAGTTCCTTGGGTCAAAAGTGGATGAGGATCCACATAAGTTCATGGAAAAGACTTCAAGATCACCCATGTCACGGGGTGACAAATGGGGAGTGTTGATGCTCACGCCCCGCCTTGGGGTATGAATGGCACTCCGGTGCCCTAGGAAGGACCTCGGACTACACCGTGGGCCGAGGCACATCCGGTGCCCGGCTAGCTCTATCTCAGTTCCTGGAAACAAAGGGCTATATAACGGCTGTAAATGGGCTTCCAAGCCAATGGGCACTATAGCTCGCGTATCGGGCAAACAAATCCCACTGCACATGCTCATAATACGTGAACCTATGCGGGCCGACAAGGCCACCATGCCGTTCTAGTCATCTCGAAACTTAAACAAGGAAATACTGGAAAGCTACGTGACCGGCAAGGTCACCACTACTGTCAAGCTACAGCCCCACACGGCCAACATAAAAACAAGAATACTAAATAAATATACAATCGTACATCAAAAGGAAAAGAGCTACACTCTCCGGGAAATCGACTGAATGATGAGCCGATGACTCAATAGCCGGCCGAATCACAAGGGATTGCCTCCTCGTCTATGAGTACCTGCAGCAGTAATGCAACATTTCCATCAAGGCTACTACTACTGTAATTTGAGTATGCAAAGGAACTAAATAATATAACCAAACAATCGAATATAGATAGCATATCTAACAAACTGTATGGTGAGATAAATCAATCAAGAAGCTAGTAAGAACCGAATCATGCTTCGTATCGATAAGGCGGAGGCGTACCGTAGACGCGATGACTCCGTGCCTAAGAGCTAGTATATAGCACATAAATAGATATACAAGTAGCAAGCAAGAGCCAATACGAACCCCCATAATGATGGCACCAAGCAAGCAAACAATCTAATAATTTTTACCCGGTCAAAACCTACCAAAAATAAGTCACTCCACTCATCCGCTCACTCTGAGCTCCCCACGCCCCCGGGTTCCGCCTCGTGCCATAGCCTCCGATATAAATAATCGTGGTTCGAGTCCGTGAGGGACTCTGTAGACAGAATAGATAGGGTCTGCCTCTTGACATCATCAATGTGGCTATTCCGAAATCGGAGCTACACTGTATTAACTGTATGTACAGATAAAGAATATATAGGGTCTGCTCCTCTGACAACTCAACAAATGGCTATCTCAAATCTAGGCCGCACTCGTAATGCTTATCGATCGCTATGGGGAAAGCTTCATCCCATCTTCTCGTCTAAGTCGGGACAAGATGCCACTCCTTGGAGTGACGCAAACTCACCTGGCCAGGCTGGGCGACACGACACAACCTGTGGGCGCGAGGACGCTGGCCAAGGGGCCCCTACGCCACAATAAGTCTCAACAAGCAAATAGCCATATAAATAGCAAGCACGTATAACTGAAAGATTATCTGAAATTTGATTTCTTATTTTGATTCCTTCGTACTATACTGAATATCTCTTTACCGATATAATGCTCAAACTCTTTTAATCATTGCTAATTGTGAGCTGTGATACTATCTGCCCGGGAATGGCTAATTCGTGAGCTGGGTCATTATCTCGTCTCGGTCAATGGCTAGTCTGCGGGCCATAAAATTACCGTTATCTCGATTTTTACTTACTAGCTTTTATTCAAAATCAGTTTCTTTTTATTCTATAACATGCTTGCTAATCATACAATAGGCTATACCGAACTGGGATGCTAATCCGCCCCTTTGGCGATGCTTTACTAACTTTTGGTCCTAATATGATACGGCAATGCAAAAACCGTAATCTACTAGATTTACTCAATTCTCAACATTCAACTCCGGAGTTTCAATACGGAGTTTACTATGATTCACACAGCTAAAACTTACTAACTTGGTCAAGAACAACTTCACATACCTTAACTCGAGTTATCCGACAGCTGGACGAGGCCTGGCCGCACTCCCGCTATTTCTCCTGCAACTGCATTCATATAAACATCAATTAGCAATTAAATACAACGTAATTCTGAAGGACGACGTCACTTTCACAATTATAGCATAAACTTAGGCTTATCGAAAAGACGGTCAAAAACTGTTATTTCTCGTAAGTCCAAGGGAGAAGTATTCACTTCACGGCTAGGAAGCACATAGACACTAGTTTGGAGCAATTCTACTTACCTGGTCCTGCAGCTCGAACATTCGTCGCCGTATTTCGCGAAAACAAACCGCAGGAATGCTCCCTCGCCGCTAAATACCCTTGCATTCGAGGTTAATTTGAGTTTAGACTTCGTCAGGCAACGTAATCAAATGGATATATATATCTCTCCTTCGTCCCTCTTTCTGCTTCCTTTGCGTTTCCTCGGAAATTAATGAAGGAAATAATATCACAAACCGAGCTTTATATACTTGGACACTATAAATCGTATCTGTGGAATGCGATTTATAAGTCACATTTTGCCTTGCGACGCGCCGACTTGGCTAATGTCCGATCTTTCCTGCCTTTTTCTAGCATGTATGGCTTTCTAAATATTCTTAACCAACACGCCAATAGGCCATCTATGTGCGTGAATTTATGGGGTGTAACATTCTCCTCTAAGAACATTCGTCCGAATGAAATCTGCCATTCAGAGGACTTCTCAACTTACTCAACTTATTACCTAGAAAAATTTCTAAGAGTTTCCCCGTAATAATGGATCATCCCAAAATCGAAACGCAAAAAAGTCCAATACAGTAATTCACACAATACTTTAAAGTTCACTTGATAGCTAAACGTCAATCTTTCTCATTTCCATACATATACAACTATAAGGTACGTACAAATAATAATACATATACCGTCGCCCGACTAAGCCTCGGAACAAGTCGAGATATCTAGCTTTCATATCTTCCTCACTTCCCACGCTATTTCCCTCTCGGTTCCTTCGTTACGCCATAATACTTTGACACGCAATATCTTTTAGTTCTCAATCTCGCGAACTGTCTGCCTAGGATAGCTTACCGAAACCTCTTCGTAGGCGCCTCTTCTCAGAATCTGGATATCCTTCCGGACTCGGAATCGGCTTGATGGGTCTCCAAGCATTTCCTTAGCATGGATACATGAAAGACTGATGAATGTATTCTAATTCTAGCGGCAAGTTCAACTCATACGCCACTTGGTCATTCTTCAAGGGACCAGATATGGCCCGACAAATCTTGGGAATGAGCTTACCTTTCTTGCCGAATCCTGTCACCCTTTCATCTGGAGACACTTAGAAATACCTACTATTCACATCGAACCTGTGTCTCGCGCCGCATCCGCATATGATTGGCGACTCTATGCGGCTCCAATAGGCGTTCGATGTTTTTACTTTCTCCCTCTCGACCGCTGGAACAATGTCTGGCCCAATCATCATTGGATTCTCCTATTTCAAAAACCACCTAACCGGCGATCCGCACTCTACCAGAGGAAGCCTCGGGAAGGCGCCATCTAAATAGCCGAGTGATAGCGTTATTGTAAGAAAATCCCGATTAAGGGCAAATGCTCATCCCAAATACCACCGAAATCTAGCACACACGCCCGCAACATATCTTCGAGCTCCGAATGGTGTGTTCAAATTTGGTCTCATCTGTTGAGGGTGAATGCTAAGACTCAAATTAATCAAGGTACCTGCACTTCCTTCAAACGACTCAAAATCTAGCCGTAAACCGTGCTCCTCTATCTCGAAATAATGGATAATCGGCACTATGCAATCTCGACTATTTCTCGATATGTAACTAAGATACCCGGCCGAGAAGGTAGTTCTCACGCAAGAAATGAGCCGATTTTGTCAACTGCCAACTATCACCTAGAGTCATGTCTCGTGTCTAGTACGGGTAATCCCGCCACAAAATCCATATTCACCGCTTCCCACTTCCAGAGAGGCACAACTATATCCCGAGTCAAACCGCCCGTTTCGATGTTCGCTTCACCGCCGGCGCTAGGACATCAAGGCCGAATTCAGAAATTTCTTTTCATACTGCCACCGTAGTTTTCTTTGTGTCATGGTACATCTTTGCCGAACCAGGTGAGTGTGGAAATAATCAAGCAATGTACCTCATTCATGATCTACCTGGCCGAGGCCTCGAAACATTGGGAACACATACGCGACTCATAACGCAGCACTCCATCCTCTCGCGTTACCCGGAATTCCTCGGCGCTTTCCCACCGAATATAATCTTTGTCGAATCCACGTCGTCAGATCCTCATATTGTCGCCTTTACTTCCACACCATGATGAAATGGCGGTGTTCAACTACCGCCCGTTGTCCTCGTTTCAAGCACACGAACGGCCAAACTAGCCAACCGATGTATCTCCCCCCGACCACCCCGCCACGCTTCGGGCTGCAAATACGCCAAACTCCCATGGACTTACGATCGAGAGACCGTTTACAACATTGGCCTTCCCGGTGGCATGCATTATCCACGTCGTAATCCTTGCCAATTCCAATGTTGCATCTGCCGCATTCAGCTCCCCTCTCGAGGAAGATATACGTAAGTTCTGTGGACCAGGAAAATATTCACATGGACACTACATGTATAATGTCTCCACATTTTCAAGGCGTGATCACTGCGGCTAACTTGAGGTCGTGGGTAGGGTAACTCTCTTCGTGTTTCCTCACTGCCCGGAAGCATATGCAATCACTTTACCATGCCGCATCAACACACAACCCAACTCCGACACCCGATGTCGCAATATACCGACAACCTTTCCGTACCTTCCGGCAATGCTAATACTCGGGCGGAGGTCAATCTATCTTTCAGTTCCCAGTTTCGTCGCATGCCTCTCGCTCCATCAAAACTTTGCTGCTTTTTCGTGCCGCTTGGCCGAGGTGACGCAATGGTCGAGAACCCTCAACGAACCTCCGTAATACTCCCGCTAATCCCAGAAAGCTACAGACTGGGCTGAAGTGGTAGGCCTAGGCCATGATTTGATCGTTTCTATCTTCTCGCTGCACAATCCGTATACTCGCATCCGACACAACGTGTGCCCTAAGAAAGCTACCAATTAAGCCAATTCACTTGGAAAATTTAGCATATAATCAGGCGGTCTCGAGGACTGGAGCACTGCACCAGAAATGAGTCCGGTGATCTACTTCGAGCGAGATACACCCGGGAATGTCATCAATAAACACAAACACGAACAGGTCTGTAAGGTCTCAAATAATGTTTCATCGGGTCCATGAATATTGTCGGGCATTCATAACTCAAAAGACATGACTAGAAATTCAAAGTGTCCATATCGGGTCTCCGAACGCCATTTTAGGAATATCTCTTCTACGTACTTGTACTCGATGATATCCGAACCGCAAGTCGATCTTGTAGGCATCTGCCCCCTCAGAATCGATCAAATAAGTCATCTATTCCTGGGAAGCGGTACTTGTTCTTTACCGTAATCCTTTATTCAATCGCGATAATCTATGCACATACTGAGTGAGCCATCTTTCTTTCTCACAAACAATGGCGCACCCCATGGTGAAGTACTTGGCCCGATGAAACCTTTGTCTAACAAATCTTTCACCGCTCCTTTTAATTCTCTGAGTTCGTAGGAGCCATACGATAGGGAGGAATTGATATAGGTTGAGTGCCCGGTAAATGCATCAATAGCAAAATCTATTTTCCTTTCTCGGGGAATACCATGTAACTCATCCGGAAAACACATCAGAAACTCGTTCACCATCGGAATGATCGGAGTGTCGAGATTCTGCCGTAAATCCTGACTCACTGTGTGGTAAATACATCCCTTAGTTATCAACTTCCTCGCCCGAAGGTAGGAAATAAACCTACCTTTGGCGTACGTGCGCTCTTCCACTCCCGCACCGGCTTTCTCCCCTCGAGTGGAATCGACCATTCTTAGTCCAACATTCAACATTGGCATAGCATGGCACTAGCCAATCCATACCCAGTATCGAAGTCTATCATTCTAACTCAACTAGATCTACCGTTGTAATGACGGTCAAGAACTCCACCGTACATCCTCGGTAAATTCTCGCAAGCTATAATAGAGTCACCGACGGCGAGATACCGCAAAGGGCCGCTGTAATATCCTCCAAGTATTGAACTTTCATGCCACAAATCAAAATATATGACAGGAGTGGATCCTGGATCAATCAATACATAAGGTATAGAACAAATAGTCATTTACTGGCATTACATCCGGAGACGCCTTCAATCATGTCTCCCCGGTAGTGCATAAGTCACGGTTTGAGCCCGTACCGAACCGGAGGCTCCTAATCTACTCGGCTCGCCACCGAGCTCGAAGGCCCACGCCCCACGGGAGTTCGGAGCTCGTGGCTCCCGCTGACCCCCGTCCCGACCGTCTCTACTCTCGACCTATGGTCGACAATCTCATCCGATGCCCCTCCCGCCCGCAAATATAACACTCCAAAGTGAAGCCATATCTACAAGCTCCGGAGTGGTCGACTGCAATAAGGGCAGGTAAGGGTGCAAGTCTACTCGTCTCCCCTTTTCTCTCGCCGCGGGATTCTATCACTGAACCGCGCTAGGCTCGACCGCCTCTACGAACATATCTACCTCGCCGTCGCCGTGGTGGAGGTGGGGGTCTAGGGGGTCTATCTCATAGTCGTGGCCTGGGTCCTTCTCTCAACTCTCTCTTGTATGTTGGTCCGGTTCGTCGCTAAGGGCTGTTTCCTGAATGGCCGTTTACTTACTGGCTGCGCCTGCCTAAGACCCTCAATGGTCCGAGCAAAGGCTCTGCACTGCGATATCCATCTCCGTAACGTCGCGTCATACATGCCTCAAGATATTCCGAATTCGACCCATGATAACCGTGAACTCACGCATGGTATCGGGACAAATGCCGGAGCATAACGGGCTAAGGAGTCAAATTGTAAAGCATACTCACGTACGCTCCTCGCCCCGCCTAGATGCAGTAAACCGATCCATCCGAGGCCCGCCTGGACTTCGTGAAAATAATGGCCTGTAAAGGCCTCCCCGAGCCGGGTCCAGTCGGAGGGGTAACATCTCTCCCTGGGACCTTTCCCACCTCTCGTACCACAAAATAGCTATATCCCGTAATCAGAACACCGCTGTACTTCACTCTGAAAGGGTCACATGCATAACTCCTAATATCCTCCGCATCCGATCTAGAAAGTCCCGAGGGTCCTCCGCCCGATCCGACCTCGTAAACCGTGGGGGACCCAAAGGCCAAAATTCCCGACCCCGGAACCGCCTAACCCACTCCGAAGACTCGGGGCTGCCACGTATGGCGCCGACCGGCGCCGTGTGGCCATCATCCGTGCCAACATAACTACAAAGACTACGAACCTCCCGATCCGATGGTAAAGGCACAGAGCTACCTGAGGCGTGTCCCGAACGCCTCCCCGGTGAGAGGGGAAACTACCGAGAGGGCCGTGATGAAGCCTCTATGTCGCCCCATTGGGCCGATCTGCCCGAATCGAGGCATCCGCCGGGTGCCTTCTCCTCGCGCCGTGCTCCACCTCTTCCTATGGCAGGGTGTCGCCGGTCCTCCATTCTTATCTCGTAGACAAAGAATACGATAAGTTTTAGGACTCAACCCCTATACTCGCACGCTTCATACCACTACATCGACTAAGAAAGAAGAGTAACCATCCTATCATGCCTTGCGCCTCCTCGCCTATAGTATGTGGTGCACAACACATCCAGACAAGACTCTACTTAGCACGGCTTGCAGACTCTGACACCTACTCGCTTCGATACCAAGTTTGCTACGCCCGCCTTGGGGAGTATGATCGCACCCGTGCCCTAAAAGGACTCGGGACTACTAACTGGGTGGGCCGAGGCACACTGGGTGCCCGGCTAGCTCTATCTCAAAGTTCCCCGAAACAAAGGCTATATAACGGCTGCAAACACAGCCTCGGCCAACCTGGCCTATAGCCTTCCCGCACTGTGGCTAACACCACTGCACATGCTCATAATCGTAAACCCTATGTGGGCCGACAAGGCCAATTAAGGCCGTCTAGTCATCTCAAACTTAAACAAGGAAATACTGAAAGCTACGCGGACTTGCGCAAGGTCATCACTAATGTTGCTGCGCCCTACACGGCCAACATAAAAAAAAAAAAAGAAATACATAAACAACTATACAACTGCACATCAAAAGGAAAAGAGCTACACTCTAGAAATCGATCGATGACAGTGAGCCGGCGACTCAATAGCCGGGCCGAATCACGGGATTGCCTCTCGCCTATGAGTACTGGGCAGTAAGTAATGCAAATACTTGACTGGGCGCGCGGCACCGCTGTACCGAGTATGCAAAGCAACTGAAATAATATAAATCAAACAATCGAATATAGATAGCATATCTAAAAATCAGATAAGGTGAGATAACCGAATCAAGCTAGTAAGAACCGAATCATGCTTTCGTATCGATAAGGCGGAGGCATACCAGAGATGCGATGGCCTGTCTAGTAGCTAGTATATAGCACATAAATAGATATACAAGTAGCAAGCAAGAGCCAATACCATCCTATGTTTGATGGCACCAAGCAAGCAAACAATCTACAGACCCCTACCCGTCAAAACTGCCAAAAATTAGTCACTCCACTCATCTCGCTCACTTGAGTCTTCTACCGGCCCTCGGGTCTCCTACGCCATAGCCTCCGATATAAAGCACCGTGGTTCGAGACCGGACTCGTAGACAAGAATGTATAGGCTCGTTCCTGACACCGCTTTCTCAACAGGCTATTCAAAACTGAGCTACACCTTTAATAACTGTGATGCATGCATAAGAATGTATAGGGTCCGGTTCCTCTGACACAACTCAACAAAGCCATTCCCAAATCGGAGCCGCACTGTAATGCTTATCGATCGCTATGGGGAAAGCTTCATCCCATCTTCATCCAAGTCGGGGACAAACATGCCACTCCTTAGAGTGACGCAAACCTACTCACTCAAGGCGACACCATTAACCCAGGCGGTGGAGGACGCTCAATAAGGGGCCCTACGCCACAACAAGTCTCAACAAGCAAATAGCCATATAAATAGCAAGCATGTATAACCGAAAAAGATTATCTAAAATCATTTACTCCGATCTCTCTTCGTATTATACTGATTCTTTAATATATATCGGTTCTCAAATCTTTCTTTAATCAGTTGGCTAATCTGTAGCTGTGATATCATCTCGTTCGAATGGCTAATCAGAGCTAATATCTCGTCTCGTCTCGAATGGCTAGTCTGTACATAAACTCGCTCGCTCCATTCCGATTTTACTTTACTAGCTTTTTTATTCTCGAAAATTGTTTCTTTTTTATTCTATAACATGCTTGCTAATCATACAATAGGCTATAATTAACTGGGATGCTAACTCGCCCTTTGCCATGCTTACTAACTTTGAACCGAATATGATACGGCAAATGCAAACCGTAATCTACTAGACTTACTCAATTTCAACATTCAACTCCTCGGAGTTTCAAATACGTGAGTTTACTACGATTCACATAGCTAAACTTACTAACTTGTCACTAAGAACAACTTCACATACCTTAACTCGAGTTATCCGGACAGCCGGATGAGGCCTTGGCCAAGACTCCCGCTATTTCTCCCAACCGCATTCATATAAACATCACCTTAGCACTAAATACGCACGCATCAAGGACGACGTCACTTTCGATATAATTATAGCATAAACTTAGGCTTATCGAAAACTCGCCGAAAACTTGCCATTTTTTAGAAGTCCGTATGAGAAGTATTCACTTCACTACTAGGAGCACATAGACACTAGTTTGAGCAATTCTACTTACTCTGTCCTAGAGTCGACGATCTGTTTATCAGAGTTTCGCAAAACAAAAACCGTAGGAATGCTCCTCACAAGCAATACCTCTGTACCTCGAGGTTAATTGGAGTTTAGACTTCGCTTAAGTGCCGTAATCAAACGGATATATATATATCTCCTTCTGCCCCTCTTCTCGCTCTCCTACGTTTTCTTCGGAAATTAATTAAAGGAAATAACATCACAAACCGAGCTTTATATACTTGATACTATAAATCGTATTTAGGGAATGCGATTATAAGTCGCATTCCCTGAATGCGATTTATAAGTCGCATTCTCGAATGCGATAAGTGTCGGATTCCCGGAATGCGATTTATAAGTCGCATTTACCTTGCGACGCTCCGACTTGGTGCTTGTCTCGATCTTCCTGCCTTTTCTAGCATGTATGGCTTTCAAATATTCTTAACCAACACGCGAATTAGGCCATCTATGTGCCGGGAATTTACGGTGTAACAGCTGATTTAGCCTCTTATCGCCTAAAAGGGGCTGTACATATTTGGTTTAAGTAATGGAAGGATAGTAGGCAACAGGCAGTTCTATTAGTTAGACGAAGTTCCACACCGTACGGATCGGTTCTTCCTCGGTATATGAGGAGCTTAAGGCAAGCAGAGTTTTTGAACTGGAAACAGTGGTCAAGGCGATACCAAGAGTAATTTTCGGAGTTCACTCGCTCTCCAAGATGCGCTACAGAGTTAGTGGTCGATCATAGAGCTCTAAAAGGTGTTTGTTCATAGAGTGGTAGATTACTCCGACAAGGATTGTAGGATTTCATGCCGTGACGGATATTGATTTTCCCCATATAGTTTTTTGTCACCTGCCAGATGGAGCACAGGGGAGAGGGAGAGAGGCCAAGAGGGCATGACAAGACACTTATGGGACTTCTCAATTGAGACGGGGCTACATCACCGTATCTCACTTACAGTCTATTGTCTAGCTGGGCCATCATCGGCCGCACGCCCATTCGTACCATGAGGATCGGGAGGAGAGGCCTTCGGCCCGAGGGGCCGCAGTAGCATGTAGAGCAGAGCGCATTTTCCCGAATTCCGTGAGAAGTGTGGCAAAATCATATAGGGGAGTGCTTATGGACTCGACATCTATTTTGGGTGTGGTAGACCTTGGCCACAGCGCGAGTGTCCCTTAGCTAGACAAGATGATGGTAGAGGTCGTGTTTCAAACTACTAGATCAAGAAATAGTCAAGAACCACACCCACCAAAGCGGTGCTTCCACTAGTAAAGTTAGGACCAGCACTAGAATCGATTTTATGCCCTTTGCACCTCGATAGGAGAAAGAGACTTCTACTAGATGTAGTTACTAAAGGTGTTGGGCGAGTTTTCCACTTGATGTTTATGCTTTGTTAGATCCTGTGAGCTACCTTATCCTTTGTCATCTGAGCCCCGAGCCTACTCGGTGTTCGATACTACTCCGAAAACATATATAGTGCTCATAATAATACATACATGAGATTATGGGCTAGTTAACCATGATACTCGTACACATGCTTGAACATATGTGAACTAGCTCCCGACATGAGGCCCGTGATCATTAAAAATATAATTCATGATTAATAAGATTCATACATACTTGTAAATCATGCATATAGCTTTAATTTCATAAAATCATAATTGGTATGATAGTAAATTCATAATTTAAAACATAATTCATGTTAAATGTAAAGAACATCGATGGGAAAATCGCTCATAATTCGATTCATCATGGGGCATGGCAATACTGTTTAATTGCTTAGAAAATCAAAAACTGACATTTTTATAATAAGTTTAAAACTCAAAAGATGATCGAAATCCATAGATTATGATAATATTTCAAAATCACAAAACCCACCATTTAAATCATTAGAATTTATATAATCAACTACAAAATCCCATGAGTTTTGATAAATTGTAAGTAAAATCATAGGAATAGGAGTATGGGTGTAAAGAATTCACCCATTGATGACCTTATGTACCTGAAATCGATTCTTAATCTCCCCCTTGAAAGCCCAAGATGGAAATTTGGAGAAATTGGGGAAGAACACCTGAATCACCTTCTAGACTTCTCTCTATACTCTTGCATGCATGACTCGAGGTGGCCAATATAGTCAAATCCCCTTTAAAAGACAATATTCGTACCTTAAAAAGACATAGTTTAGGCCTTAGGAATTTAGGTATTATGAAAACACCCTTACTAAATACGCAATTCTTTCGTCGCATCCTCACGTAGGACCTCACGAGTCGCTGCTAGGGGCATGACTCGTGGCCCGAACTCCGTGATTTCTACTTCAAAAACAAGCTCAAGACCCTACGAGGGACCTCGAATCGTGGTGGCTTACCACGACTCATGGTCACCACCTCAGGGTCCCTACCGCCTCAAGTCCCTTTGCCATGCCTTCCATCCTCACCACGGGTGACTTCATGAGTCGTGAGGTCCGACCACATGACTCCGGTGGTCACCCCTCGTGGCCTCCCAAAACTCTGCCAAGCTCATCCCGACTACGAGTCACGCACGACTGCGGGTTGCACCTAATGAGCCACCATGAACCGCCCTATGACTCGTGCGACTCAGCTTTTCTCCGTTTTGACTCTGGGTTCGATCCTGGGTTCCTGTAACATGCCCCAAAATGCAGAAAAATAGTTCACCAACACACCAAACACACCTCCAACTTCTTGTCTTTTAATCAAGAATTTAAGCAAGGTTAGTAGTAGAATTCTTACCTTTTATATTTTTGTTTAATCCCTACCAAGAGGGAACATATATGTAGCTTAGAATGCCTTCAAAATGTAGAAAATTCACCACAAAGAATATCGCCCAAGTGCGGAAATTAAAATACCAAAGAATACACCACCTTCACCTTGTGATAGATCCCTACTTAGCTTTAGTTTTAATGGAGTTTAGCTTGGTGTTTTCCTTAGTTGTTTGCTGAATCTTAGAGGATTTCAAAGGATAAGCAAGCAATTTCAACTGAAAAGTTAAAAATGATCTTATAGCAAATGACTTACAATATAAAGGTATTTGGCTGGAACATTTTTAGGTGGTGGCCACATCACCGCCAATAGTGCTACCTTAAAACACCTATAACTTTTTACTCCAAACTCAAGACACCGGATATTCTAAAACTGTGACTCAAAGAACTTTAATTTGATAGGTCGTGGGGATTCTATTATTACATATTAGAGATGTGGTCTTTAAATTCGATATGCATTATGAACTTCACATACTTTGCTTTTCTGCTCATACACATTTTCCTTTGGTTGTTTATTTACCAATATACCACCTTACTTACTAACCTAGCATATAAACATCAAATAAGCACCAATAATTTTGGGGTGTAATATAATGGTTAAAAGCAAACTTGTGAGTTGATCTTAGATGATTCTAAACGTAAATAACCCTCCGCCCACAGTGGGATGTTAGGGTCTTAGCACCCTTCTGGAGTCCCTATAGAAAAATGAGCTTATAAAATCTCTAAATGGAGTGGTGCAAAAAATGAAATGTGTGCATAATATTGATAATTATTTTTGGTTGTGTTCCATTAGGGATGACATAGTGAACTGCATCTTCATAGGAAATTCTCGGGTCTACAAGTGAATTTATACCGTTGCTTTATAGATAAGCACGTATTGGAAGGGTGATGTGAATTCTGATAAATGCTTCTGTTTTGGGATGAAAAAGTGTCAGCTACTTCAAGCTACAAGTTAACGAGGCACCACCTAGCGGAATTTCCACTTTAGTAAGATTGTCATAGCGGTCGTGAGTGCATCAGAGAGAGTGGAGAAGTTTCCAGTTCTTATATAGCGAGGGCCTCATCATGAGAAGGATCTCATTTAAATAAGAAAGTGATCAAGTAAAGTGGACGACGCAAAGAAGAATGCCTGCTAAGTAAGTTATTTTGAGGTTTTCACTCTCACTATTCTAAGGCACGGGTTTTAGATCTCGTGTGATTTTTCAGAAATAGTGTTCTTCTCTTCCAAGTAAGATTTCTTCGTCAATCCTTCCATCTTTCGATCTTCTAGAACCCTAGAATCAATGGGTGCTCTTTAATGGCGATTTGAATGCTAAAACCCTAAAACTATTAAAGTTAGGAAAGTTGAATGGTGCGATGGTTGTTAATTCCAAGGTCTTAAAGTGAGTAATTAACACTTCCTAGGATGTAGTTGAGTGATATACTTCATAAATTAGATGAATTGAGACTTGTGAACTTCATAAAAGTGGGACCTACATAAAAAGATACTTTAAAGGGATTAAAGGGGTAGAACCTTCAAAACTAGGATGGAATTATCAATGTGAGAATAGACTAGATAACTTAACCCGTGGGTAATGAATGAACCTTGACAATCTGTGTAGAATGGTGTCAATGGCCCGAGCTAGGACAATCAATCGAGAGACGACCTAGAACCACGAATATCCCCAAGTCGACCCATTGCATAATCGTAGTAATTCAAGAGCATAGCTAAAAGCAGAAATCTACCATAACATGAATAAAGCGGAAGTATAATATAAGAACTCATAATGGTACGATTAGTCAACACTCAACAAAAGTTGAATAATCGCATAATGTCTCGAGAAGCTCTAACCGTTTCCAATGAGCCGATGAGATAGCACCTCCTAACTAGATTCTAAAGTACGAAACTAGAAGATAAAATAAGAGCTAAACCGCATGTCCTCGGTAGAGGAGGACTCACCAAAGGTAGTGGTCGACTGGGAACAGAGCGGCTAATGGCGAGGGAACCCGGGATTCACTGACCAGACACGAGACGAGCTACAACATGTGCATGCGATCATTACTTGAAATGTACCTGAGTGCGGGGTTAAGTAAATAGTACCATACATATACATAAGAATACATGAACGTATAACATTTCTCGAAATCATGTATTTCAAATCATAACTTAAACATGAGGACTCAAAGCTTTCAAACCTATTCATAAATGGTCATAGTCGGAATCATAAAGAATCCTTATAAATCATAACTTGAGCCAAAAACATCAAGTGCAAATATTGATCATGCATAAATATAAGAACAATGAGAGATTCTTGTAAATCAATATACCCCACATGAGCACATGGAGCCCAATCCGTAAACCCTAGCCTGAGGGTGTTCGTGATTGCTAAGGGTAGGACTAAAAAAGGGCAATGAGGTATATATGTGATCATGAAAGGCCCATATGGGCAAAGGGGGACATTCTCGGGCGAAGATCCCATCATGGATACGTTGGCATGTAGTTTGAGACTCGAGGTATGCTTGATCCCCGCCACTTCTAAGTATAAATACTACTCCCAAAATATATTTAGTGCTCATAGTAAGGAACACGCTTTATGGTTCATGGGTTCAGTTTAAATCATGATAATAATAAATATTCTTGAAATATGTAAACTAGCCATGAAATAGGCCCTTGAGCTCTGCCATAATCATAATTGTGAAAATCATGAAAGAAATTATACATACTTGATAAAAACTTTCATACTTAAATTCATAAATTCACGAGGAGTACTTGTAGAAAATCATGTATCATAAACTATAAGTCATAAATTAGGCTTGAGAAATTTAAAAATTTGTAAGAGGATCAAAGAAATTTATAAGAAGGAATTTAGCCCTAAAATTTCATAATCATGCTTGAATCATAAGATATCATAATTTATAAAATACTTCAAGAGATCATAAACCCTATCATGAAAATCATATTTTCATATCAAATCTACTCTACCCATAAAGGAATCATGAACAAATTTTAAAATCCATCGTAGAATCATAATTTTTAAATTAGTGCTTGGGAAATTGGGTGATCATACTTTGATTGAAGAAGGGACATGAGGATGAAAGGAACTCTCACACGTGTAATCTAATATTACCTTAATTGATCAATCCCCAACTGAAATTGAAACCTCACTCTGATTCTAGAAGATACTTGAGGAAGAACCCTAGGATTTCTTGGGGAGATATTGAGGACTTGGTTCTTCAATTGAGAATGCTAGAAGAGTAATGGGTGATTTAGGGTGAGTAATATCCTTAAATATACACTCTTTCCATGCTTAAAATGGCGAGTTTAGACCTAGGAGATTAAAATTATGAAAATACTCTAATGAAATTGGAAATATACATCATGAAATGTCATGACTCTTACCATGTTTACTCATGAAGTGACGACTCTCGTGGTCACCTTCCGTCATCACCACCGGTCATAGGGAATGGTTCCCTCGAAGATACTACCATGGACGCACACAATGAGTCATTACATGTCGCTACGGGTATGAGGCCACCTGGGCCATACTAAGCCTCACAACTCTCACTTTCGAACTTTTCCATCATATAAAACCACGAATCAGTGGTTTCCTTTCATGGGTCGGAACACCACTTGTGACAACATACCCATACATAGAACTTCCAAACCATGACCTTAACATGATTCGTTGTTTCCTACAATGAGTCGTACCACAATCCGTCCTTTCCGATCTTAGCATCCTATCTCACTACAAGTCATACCCAAGCACCATGACTAGTGTTCATGCTATCTAGCTTCAGACTCACCACGCATCATTCCAAAATCCGTTACTTCTCACCACAACCTGCACTATGAGTCGTGCCTAGGCAAAAATGCATTTTTCATCAACTCATTTCCAATTCTCTTATCTAGTTTTAGAACCTTGGATATTACAATATCTCCCCCTTGGGAACATTCATCCTTGAATATGGACTAAACATACTAAAAGGATAGGGAAGGAACTGAAATCCCAAGATGTAACTACAAACTCGAGACTCGATGTGAGTGACTCGACTCAACATGAAATACGTGACTCCAATCAATTCGTGAAACATGCATACATGCTAAAAATGAAAGACATACGCACGGACTTGACATAAAACTGAATGGAGTACTAAGGATGAGATTTATACCTCAAGATGGACCGAAACTAGAGAGAATAGTGCAAAATATCAGCCATCACATCTACTTCGACTCCCACGTAGCTCCCTCAACTAGTCAAGTTCCTCCACAAACCCGACGCTACTTCCTTATTCCTCAACTTACGAATCCAACGATCTATGTTCCTGCACCGTACTCGCTGTAAGGTTGTCCTTCACCCTAATATTCTCTATCGGAACAACAAGATATAGATCTCCATGCATTTCTTCAATAAGGACACATGGAACACTGTATCTACCAAAGCTAACTCTGTTGATAGCTCCAACTCATAAGTAACTGCTTAAGACGTTTTAAATTCTGGAGCATGGCCTAAATATATCGGACTAAGCTTCCTTCTTTTTGAACCTCATAACTCTTCAGGAGACACCTTCAAAATACCCAACCATCAATGGCGAACTCAAGGTCTCTTCTCCTTACATCCGCATAGAATTTATGTCGACTAAGCTATTTTCTTACTGTCTCTAATAAGTTGTACCTTGTCCATAGCCTCATGAATTGAATCTAGTCCTATCAAGGAAACTTCACTCTATGTCGAACCTCAACCAATAGGCGACCTACACCTCCGCTCATAAAGAGATTCGACGAGCTATCTCGAATACTCGAGTGGTAATCAAGCATTGCTAAGAAAGCTCACACAACAAGGGAAAGTGATCATCACAACTACCCTTGAAATCGATCATTAAATCTCTCAATATATCCTCCAAGTTCTGAATGGTTCGCTCAAATACTCATCCATCTCGATGGTGAAAATGCACTAAGCTTCACCAAAGGTGCCAAGGTCTTTCTAAAAATTCCCAAAATCGAGAGGTAAACTAAGTACCCCTATCTAAAATGATGGATAATGGTACTTCATGAAACCATACTAATGTCCATATTACACCAGCATAGTCCTTGGATGAATTAGTAGTCTTGACCGGTAATAAATGGGCTACTTTGAGTTGCGGCTCAGCGCAATAATGCCATGTACGCGGTCGTACAAGTAATATAGTGAATCAAGAGCCGATGTCGAAACCCACAAAAAGGACCGGACTAATTCAGCAAATATTTAAGTTCAGTGTTAAATCAATTTTCACAAGTGTTGGTTTAGATGTTTTAATGTTTACCTAAATCTACATGGTCATACTTAATTCATAAATACAATAATAAGAAGCATCTAGAGTTAAGGCTAACAATCATGCAATGCTAAAATTAAGGTTGGGCGCATTGAAAATTCATTTGTTGTCTCACGTAGTTAGTATGCAATGTCTATGGTCTTTCGAGCTCTAAACACAAAAAACTAGTCTCACACCTACATCGTTGGCGGGGATGTGACTTCCCTAATTTGTGAGCAATTAACAATGTGGATGCGGTTTACTAGTTTATGCCCTTGATTATGACTCTACGTACTCCTTAATCATTTAACTGAATTACCTTCACAACTATGCTTGGGAGTGGTGATGACAATTTAATCCTAGGTGTTTAACTATCTTCCCATTTAATTAACTACAAGGCGAATTCGTATAATTGCCACCATAACCACAAATCCTATCTTGAAGATGGGGAACTTGCTCCCTACATTTAGTTAACTTTAAGGTTCATTTTTCGAGCTTTTGTCGCTTAAGAAGTAATCAAAAATAAGCATTAAACAATAATTAACAAGAATGCAAGACAAAACAACAAAGAAACCTTGAACCAAAGATGAATTCATGCAAATACAATATGTCATGTGGCCTCAACCCTATAAGAAGGATTTTAGCCACTCTCATATTCATATAAATGATTCAAAAGAATGTTTTAATTAGGAGTAATTTGTGTAACGACCCGAACGGAGGCCCGGATTTCCAACACTGACAAGGGAGCCCGAGAGACTCCAAGTCGTACCATGGCATAAGCATACATCTAACTCGATCAATAAAATAGAAGAATCAACAAGATAATCATAGATGAAGTCTAGATTAAACATAACATCATAAATACTACAAGTTGAAGCCTAAATACAACCATATGTCCAAAGCTCTAATCATGACGAGTTGATGGGAAAAGACCCCAACTAACTCAATACAATGAAATTGAAAGTACATATAGAAAATCTGGATAAGTCTAGTCCTCGAAATGTGGACTCACCAACAACGAAGGTGCTAACTCAAGTCTCGACTATTAACTGTGCTGAGCCTAAGAGCTTGGGTCCCGTATCATGAAATGATACAACATACGTTATGTGGTTAGTACATGGAATGTATCGAATATGTAAGCTAAGTAAATGGACATTTAAAATACATAAAAGCTTATAAAAGACCATAAGAGTGGGACAATGTGCTCGTAACACAATACCATAAGATAACATAAGGGCTCAAGGTTTTCAATTCATTTAAACCATTCATTATCATAGTCATGAGAGAAACTTAATTAAATCATCGTTGAGCCAAATAACATAAACAAATCAATGCATAAAACATGCAAAAATGAGATTATTATAACCGATATACCCCCGCATGAGCACACATGGAGCCCGACGAAATCGCTAGTCGGGAGGGTGTTCGTACCTGTCCAAGGGTAGAAATCCATGAAGGGTGTGATATCACACATGAAAAAGCCCATTTGGGAAAAGGGACAATCACAAGAGAGGTTCTATCATATCCTAAGTGGCAATGCAGTTCCTCGGTGATTCTAGGTTAAACTGGGCCCTAAAACCAACTCAAAGGTTAAATACTACTCCCAAAACAATATAGTGCTCATAGGATAATATACATGAGATTCATGGGCTAGTTAAATCATGATAATCATAAGAATGTTTGGACGTACATGACTAGCCATGAGGATAAATCCCGTGAGAGTCGGCCAAAACATAATTAGTAAAATCATGAGGTTCATGCATACTTATAGATCATGTATAGGCTTTGTAAATCATATTCATAGTGGGTGGCGGCCCACAAGTGTACGGGTCAGTAAGTAATATAGTGGTTTTAAGAACCGAATGTCGAACCTACTGTGACCGGACTCATTCCCTAACTACCCATTTCTAGTGTGATCTAAATATCTATGTTGGTGATAGACATTTGTTTGAGAATAATTAAGTCTAAGTTTGGGTAAACGAAATATTCGGGAAGTGCTTAGAAGCAACATAAAGTTAAAACCGTATAATCATGCGATAATACGATTTGCAATGGAATAAGCATGACTAATAATTGTTATTTCACATAACTGGAATTGCATGTCTATGGTCTTTCGAGCTCTAAATGACGGCAATCTAGCCTCACTCGCAGCATTGTGAGCGAGGAGTTTAATTTTCTAGTCGCTGGCAATCTCAATTATGCTGTGGTTTACGGGGAAATCTAATAGGGACTTTCGTACGCCTAACCATTTAACTCAACTTAGCCTCACAACTACTTTGTTGAGTGGTGATGTGACATCCCAAGTTATCTTCCATAACCCCTTCGTGGTGTCAACTAAGCAAGGTGTTAGGTATTTCTATCCAAACACGGAACCTCTCCCCGAGATTACTACATGCTCCCCACATTCTCATGTCCTCGCCACCTAGGTAATGCCTTCTCAAGCTATTTCCCAAGCTTAACAAATATGCTTATGGTGATCAAATCATAAAACAACCAACAAATCAGAATGCAAGATGAAAAAACAATCAATAACTTAATTCCAAATCAAGTTCATAAAATCACAATCATAATCCATGGCTTCAACCCTAGAGGAAGGGTTCTAGCCATCATGTCGTAAAACTCTCTACACTACTATTAATCTACTCCTAAACTACATACTTACACGCAGTTTGGTAGATGAGAAGGGAATTTGATGAACTCCTAGAGTGAGTTCTCCCACTTCTCCTTCACTCCTATGCAGCTTTCCTTAATAAAATTATGACCAAAATGGAATTAGGAGCTAAGGGTCCTATTTATAGTAAATGGAGAACCTGCATAATTTGGCCCGCGTGACGGCTCCGTGTCACGGAGTGTATCGCTGGAGCACTACCTCCGTGACACGGAGGCATCACGGTGCTCACTGGAAATCACCCGAAAATTCCGGCTCTGGTACATCTCTCGCCGCGTTGGCAGCGTGGGCACGCTGCTTGGGAAGCGTTGCATCTCTTCTGGTCACGCAGCTACCTCGCCGTGGCACGCTGCCAACGCCAACAGGGGCTGTTTCGGCAGCCTTGCCTGCCGTGGCACGCGTCGCGCCAGTGGGCTGTTTTGGGCCTCCTCTTGCCGACGTTTGCGTGTTTATCTGGCCTCCAAGCCTCTACTTCACCAACTCATGGATTAGCTCTCAAAAGTCATCAAAACTCTGCCAAAACAACAGCTAATCATGTTGGTTAGCACATATCTTCACCTTTATATAAAATCACATGAAAATGTATAAAATAGCTTAGACAACGCGACTAATTTAAGTTATAAGCGATCACGGGCATGCATTTTTGCCCGTGATCACAACCCCACACTTAAAGCCTTGTTCGTCCCCAAACAACCTTTTACATATTATGCGTATGGAGTCCTACATAACTAATTTAGCAAGATGATTCAAGCTACGTCTATAATGATTACGTAAGGCTACAAGTTAAAAGTAGAGCATGCACAATTTAATCACCGAAATGAAATACAACTATGTTAAGACTTTAACTCAAGAATCGACTCTCACGCTTAGCAAACTCATGCAAATCAACTAATTAAGAAACTTACATGAATTATATCCTTCATTCAACATGTGCCCTCACGGAAAGAGAGTTACCCAATTTCACACGCAAAAAATAATTTTTACATCACAACATGTGGTACATATTAGAAGTACACTCACTCACAAAGAATTCACATGCATCATGTCATGACCTATAAGCTTGCTCAGTGTTTTACTCCGCTTAAATTGAGGATGTATGAATGTAAGATCAAGCAGGACTTTGTAGGTTGTAATGTAACTCAGCACAGTAGGTACTATTCCTCGCGCACAGTGACTATCTTTCCTAAGCACTTTAATACATCACTCCTCATGGCGAACTTCCTTCCCTTACTTCACCTTTTTATCCTTGGTAGTTTTCTTTTTCCTCTTTTGTTTCCCCTTTATTTAGGCATTTTTGGCTTATTAGTAAGGAGTGCCATAAGTAGCTTTTCATTAAATTATTTTCTACTCCTTACTAATGATCACCATTTTCACACAAGTGCACCTTGTCCTTTCTCAACTTTCTACAACTTGTTACTTTTCATTTCTTTTCATTCTCCTCACCCTTTACTCTTCGCATTTTTCTTCTTCAAGCGCTTAGGAGCTTTGGGTCAAATTCAAGGTTAATGAAAGAAAAGGATTAAGCTTATGTTGCAATATCAAAGAATAGGCTCAAGGCTCAACTGTGCTAACTAGGACAATTTTTCAAGGTAGGTAAAATGAGGGATAAAATTGGGTTAATTCAAAGAAATGCCTAAAATCATCACCTACAATTCACATCTCATTTCGCCTATACACACCTGTGCAAGTTCTAGATAATCAATAATAGCATAGAATGCTCAAAAACCTTACACTTTAAGTGGCACATGCTCAATTCAAGACACATCCAGCAGACTCTGCTCAACTAATCACACGAATTCAAACACAAGTCAATTATATTTGAGTCAAATTCAAGAGCCTATGTCTCAAACAGTTATACACTTGCATGCTTCAACATTGAACATACTTTCCTCTTACTATCATATCTAGTATACAACAAGAATATCAAGCATCAATTAGCTACGGTTTCAAAAACTTACATCTATCGACTAATTTTCTCTCAGATTTTTCGTCATCCTCTCCATCACAAAACAAATTCCCTAACGATGACTAAAACATTATATATGCATACAAAGAAGAAAAATAAAAAATAAATAAATTTTTATTCTTCGGTTCGCACTTCTGGCCGGAAAAGAACCGAAAAGAAAACCAACGGGTGATGAATTCATGCTTGACTCCTAAAATTTTTCAAATTTTTTATTTTTTTTATTTTTTTTAATATTAATCTTTAATAATTATAATTTGTATATATAAAATTCTGAAATTTCCTCATCCCACACTTAAATCATGCTATGTCCTCATGTATTCAAATTAATATTTCAAGAGGGTGAGAAATACTCCTCAGGCCTTTAGGCCTAGCTAGTAGCATGTTTTTCCGTAATTTGTACACGGGTGGTCAATTCTACACTTTTTCTCTTCCATGCTTCCTAGTCTTCCCGAGGGTACCTTACTTCACCTGCGCTTCCAACTTTCCACCAAAATGTTTAAACAAAAATGAAAATAATAAAATCCAAACAAAAATAAAAATTTAAAAATTTGTACTCGAGGTACTTTGGGTTGCCTCCTGAGAAGCGCCTTATTTTACTCGTGGCACGACGTGGACCGCCCTTTTCATGACATCTCATACTCCGGGTTCTCTTCCGAGAACCATCTCCTTTTCTTTTTGTTGTTTAGAGGAAACAGCCTTCCACTGTTCCTCCCTTTCTTCCAACTTCTTTTCCAATTGAATCCCTTCATAAGACTCGGGCTGAATACTTGATATTGCTTGGCCATGCACTGGTGGAATCCTCCACCCCACACTCATCTCTCGCCAACACACTTACTCGACAAAGGTTTCAGAGGGTGCGGGATGGGTTTATTTCTTGGCAGACACGGAAGATTTCTTCTTCATCCTCGACCCTCATTTTCAGGTCCTTCTTTCAAATCGATCACCGCACCTCCAGTGGCCAAGAATGGCCGCCCAAAGATTAAGGGTCTTTAAATAATAACTGGAAAATCTAAAATAAAATCAGCAGTATAATAAATTACCTACTTTGATGAGAATGTCCTATATTCCATCTGTCACTCGCGACTTGTCAACAATGCAACTCAACCTTGTCGGCTCTGTCCCAACCCCCAAGGTGTTGAATAAGGATAGGGGCATTAGGTTATCACGCCCTAAATCACACAAAGCTCTGAGCACTCCCCAAACTTTACCAATTTGTAATACTGAGGGTAAACTCCCTAGGGTCTTTGAGCTTCTTTTGACATTTTGCTCAATACTTCGTGGATCGTACTCCGCCTGCTACAGCTGGACGCCCACCAATCTAACTTTTGCTCCGCTATCACGTCCTTCAAGTATTTAGCTGATTTATTCCCCGCAAGACATCAATAAGAGGCAATTTATGGAAGTTCTTGGAAACTCTCAAAGAACTTTTGAAACATTCCTCCTCCTTGCTCTTTCGAATTTCGAGAGAATGGTGGTGGTGGTCTTTGTGCTGGCCGCAATGAAGATTGTGCATTTTGTATCCCAGCACTCGATGCCCTCCCTCTGCATGGCCTGGATGGTCCCGGGTCTTACTAACTCCGCCGCACTCTCCTTTCTCAACTCTAGGCACTGCATCCGCTAATTGCCTTCCGCTTCTAAGACCGATGGCATTGATCCGCCGGGGGTTAGATCTGCGCCGCTGTAATTCCCTTGCGGCCTCATATTCTCTAGGCATTTTTATCTCGACTCCACTTGCTCTTCAAGATTGCGGTGGCTACTTGTTGATTCATTAAGTCCGTCATCCTCGCCGATTTTCCGTTAACCGATTCCGGGTCTCCGTAATTTTCTCGTAGTGTTTCCTCAATGCAAACTCAAGCACTATGCCCATCAACCTTCCTATTCTCACGATACCGATGTTGTTGAGGTTGCATAAAATTCGCTTTTGGTTTCCACCCTGAAGAATAACTCAAGACCTGATAACTTCATGGAGTGAAACAATTTGGTTCTCAGACATTTCCAACAAAATTGACTGATTCCGGATTGGCTCCACAAGACTGCAAGCAGCCCATTATTACACATAAATTTCACACCAACTCCTGAGCTTGTCAACCGCATTAACTCGGCCCTCGTGTTGGTTTATACTCGCTTATTGAATCGAGTCAACATCCGATGTTGAAACGAAGCTAACCGTGCTGCCAAGGCATTCAAACGATCCGCTTCCGTCAACCCCGATCTTCTTCCGCCCCTCTTTTGATGACTCACAGCTACTCGATTTCCTTGTGCACCGTCAACAAAGTGTACAACTCATCATATGTCTTTCCAAGGCTTGCCCACCCGATGCAAGAGTCTAGTAATATTTTGCATGTGGGTCTACACTTTCTACAAAGGTAAGGGCCAAAGACTTCATTTTACTGTCAGGTGATGGGGATAAGCCTTCAACAATGACTTGAATATTTCCCAAGCCATATAAATTCTCATCAAGCTTTTGCTTGAAACTTAGTATCTCACTTCGCAATCCTCATAGCCTTGCCTTTAAGGAAAGAACTGATAAGGAACTTCCTAGCCAAGTCATTCCTTGAAGTTATGGAGTTCGGTGGCTCAAATTTTCAGCCACTTTTTCGCCTCTCCCAACAATGAAAATGGGAAGAGGGTCACTGACATAACTGTGGACTCGCTATGGGGACAAATCGTGTCGCTAATCTCTAAAGCTTTGTAAGTACCGCCGCGGGTCCTCATGTGCCATTCCTGAACCGACTACTAGAATGTACACTCGCACTACTCGTTTAAGCTTCAAAGTTTCCTCCTGTGCTCCGGTTTACGGATACCAGAGGTCACACTAAGCCGCTAGTGGGATGGCCACTCGCAAACCGGTCTTGCCGCCATCAGCTTCCGCATGACACCGTCAGGTTGCCCCGCGGTGGTTGTTGTTGTACTCTTTCTTGATGTCTCTTCACTCTTTGCTCTAGAGCATCTCCTTGCAAATGGATTTGACATTCTCGGTTCAACGGTTCCACAAGCTCTCTATTTCTAGCCGCCTCGTGCAGACAACCCGTCACCCGCAAATAGACACTAAGACCAAGTTTCAACACTTAAGGAAAATTTAAAATCACAAAACTCGTAAATTCTCAAAAGTCTCGCGAGTCCTTGCAATTCCAAGGCCAAAACTTGGCGTGCCCGCAAGTGTACGGGTCGTGCAAGTAATATAGTGGCTCTTTTTAAGAACACTAAGTATGTCGAACCCACAGGACTCGGACCCATTCCTCTAACTACCCATTTCTAGTGTGATCTTAAATATCTAAAGTGTTGGTGATAGACATTTTTCGCTTGAGAATAATTAAGTTCGCAACAATAACGTAAATATTCTGAAGTGCTTAGAAGCAACATAGATTTACAACTGCATAATCATGCGATAATACGATTTGCAATGGAATAAGCATGGGACTATCAATTGTTATTTTCACATAATTAGAATTGCATGTTCATGGTCTTTCGAGCCTCTTAACACGGCAATCTAGCCTCACTGTAGCATTGTGAGCGAGGAGTTTAATTTTCTAGTCGCGGGCAATCAATTATGTTGTGGTTACTTGGGAAACGATTAGGACTTTCGTACGGCCTAACCATTTAAATCAACTTAGCCTCACAACTACTTTGTTGAGTGGTGATGTGACATCCCAAGTTGGTCTTCCATAACCCCGTGTCAACCAAGCAAGGCATAGTATATTTCTATCCAAACACTAACCTCTCCGAGATTACTTCATGCTCCCCACATTCTCATGTCCCGACCTAGGTAATGCCTTCTCAAGCTATTACCCAAGCTAACAAATATGCTTTTATGGTGATCAAACGGCAAAAGAGCCAACAAATCGTGAATGACCTAAAATAACAATCAATAATTCAATTCCAAAATCAAGTTCATAAAATCACAATCATAATCCATGGCTTCAACCCTAGAGGAAGGGTTCTAGCCATTCATGTTCGTAAACTACCTACACTACTATTAATCTACTCCTAAACTACATACTTACACGAGTTTGGTAGATGAGAAGGGAATTTGATGAACTCAGATGAGTTCTCCCACTTCTCCCTCAGTCCTTTGCGCTTTCCGTAATAAAATTTGTGACTAAATGGAATTAGGAGCTAAGGGTCCTATTTATAGTAAATGGAGAACCTGCATAATTTGGCTCCGGCCAGAACGGCTCCGTGTCACGGAGTGTATCGTGGAGCACTACCTTCGTGATACCTGAGGCATCGCGAAAGCTCACCGGAAATCACCCGAAAATCGGGCTCCTAAGAAGCACTCGCCGCGTTGGTAAAGGTGGCACGCCGTTGGGCACAAGGCATCCTTCTGGTCACGCAGCCCACCGCGCCGTGGCACGCTAAGCCAACGCACAGTGGGCTGTTTTGGGCAGCCTGCCTGCCGGCACGTTGCCGACGCGCAGGTGGGCTGTTTTGGGCCTCCTTGCCGAGCCGACGTTTGCGTGTTAGTTCAGCCTCCAAGCCTCTACTTCACTAACTCATGGATTAGCTCCGTAAAAGTCATCAAACCTACAAAACAACGGCTAATCATGTTGGTTAGCACATATCTTCACCTTTATATAAAATCACATGAAAATGTATAAAATAGCTTAGACAACGCGACTAATTTAAGTTATAAAGCGTATCACGGGCATGATATTTTTGCCCGTGATCAGTGGGCATTTGAATAAATCTATATTACGAATCATAAATCATGATGGGTTTATGAATATCAATGATAGTAGTAGAGATCATAACTCAATTCATCATAGGACATGCATAATAAGGCATAATTTAGTAGAAATTGAAATCAATAAATTTATAATCGAATTAGTTGTAGAATCTGATCATAATTCATCAAATATGGTATAGATCATGAAAAATAATAACCCATGGACAGATCATTAGATTTCCACAAGATTTAAGATAAACCCCATAAGATTTTTGAACAAATCTTAATGAATTACAGGAGATTGGGCATGGGTGTGAACGAAAACACCCACTCATAACCCTACATACCTGATTATGGCTGATTCTAACACTTCCTTGAATGCCCAATAAGAAATTGAAGAAAGAACTTGAAGGATTGACTTGATCACCTCTCTAGACTATCACTCTTTCATGTATGGATATGAAAATGGCCTAAAATGAACTTAACCCCTTTAAAAGTAATTATTCATAACTCAAAATGACATAGTTTAGCCTTAGAAGCTTAGAAATTATGAAATAACCCTTACTAAATTTGTAGAAAAGAACTGCCAGCTGGTCCCAACGAGGTACCCTACGACTCGTCCTCAAGGGCCACGACTCTTGGCATGATCTGTGAAGTTCACTACTTCTCAAGTCTGCTAGGCTCACAAAAGAAGACTTGACGACTCGTTACCATGTGACCTCGACTCCTGGTCACCATCCGTCAGGTACACTGCCTTAGCCTCAATAAAATTATTCCCTACTTGGTCATGACTCATTCCACGAATCTTGGGGACTGACCACAACTTGTGGAGTCCTTCCGTCAAGTACACTGTCCTCATTTTCCTCTTTACTCAAACACCGCTCACCACAACTATCCTAACGAGTCGTGGGGATTGACCACAGCTCGTGGTCATGCCCGTGGGGATCCAATTTCCCAAATTTCCAAATCTTCACCTAGACCTCACCACGAGTCGCATCACGACTTGTGGGCTGCACCAACAGGTGACCTCACGACTCATTTTGTGCTTGATGCCAGATTTTAAGTTTTTCTCCATTTCAACTCCCAGGTCAGATCTTTGGGCTTCCGGGGTATAACAATATCTCCCCCTTGGGAACATTCATCCTCGAATGTTGGAAAACACACAAAAAAGCAGAGAAATGCAATTATCATATTCAAACACTAATCATTTATGCTGAAAACTAACGGAGTGACTACCTCCGATTCAAACTACATAGTGGAACTGAATTCACAATTATACATACATCCATAGACATAAAGGAAACTTGGACACATGAACTGAACATGAAAACCAATAGAGTTATAGTGCAAAAACTAATACCTCAAGCTAGAATTGAGCCGGTAGAGAATAAATGTGGGTATCTAGCCATTATATCTTCTTTGGCTTTCCATATAGCTCCCTCAACATGATGATTCCTCCATAACACTTTAACTGAAGCTACTTCCTTGTTCCTTAGCGTTCGAACCTGACAATCCAGTATTTCTACCAGAACCTCCTCATAACAAAGGCTGTCTTTCACACCAACACTATCCACCGGGACAACTAGAGCTGGATCACCTAAACACTTCTTTAAGAGTGAAAGATGGAAAACAGGATGCACAGAACCTAATTCTGAGGGAAACTCCAATTCATATGCCACCTTGCCAACACATCTCACAATCCGGTACGGGCCGACAGAGCGAGGACTAAGTTTACCCTTCTTTCTGAACCTCATCACTCCCTTCATGGGAGACAAATTTAGAAATACCCAATCATCAACTTCAAATTCTAATTCTCTCCTTATCACCTCGGCTTAGGACTTTTTGCGACTCTGAGCGGTTTTCAGCCTATCCCTTATCAATTGAACCTTCTTCATAGCCTCATGAACCGAATCTAGTCCTACCATCGCCGCTTCACCAACCTCAAACCAACTATTGGTTGACCTATATCTCCGTCTGTAAAGAGCCTCAAATAGGGCCATCTGGATACTGGAATGATAGCTGTTATTGTAGGCAAACTTGATAAGGGGCAAGTGATCATCCTAACCACCTTTGAAGTCCATCACGCGTGCTCTCAACATGTCCTCGAGGGTCTGAATTGTCCCCTACGCTTGACCATCCATTTGCGGGTGAAATGTTGTGATGAACTTAACCTGTGTACCAAGCCCTTTTTGAAATGATCTCCAAAACTGAGAGGTAAATTGAGTACCTCTATCTAAAATGATGGATAAGGGCACTCCATGCAATCGTACTAGCTCCATAATATATAGTTTGGCATAATCCTCCACCGAATCCATGGTCTTGCCCGGTAGAAAATGAGCAACCTTGGTCAACCTATCAACCACAACCCAAATGGAGTCATATTATCACGAGTATTAGGTAGACCTGTGAAGAAATCCATATTAATTTCTTCCCATTTCCAAGTAGGAATTATGATATCCTAAAGCACATCTCCCGATCTCTGGTTCTCAACCTTTACTTGTTGACAGTTCGGACACTTAGCCACGAATTTTGCAATATCCTTCTTCATGTTGTTCCACCAATAGATTTCCTGTAAGTCACAGTACATCTTGGTGGAACCTAGATGGATAGAATACCTATATCCATGAGCCTAGTGAAACATTAGACTCCTCAAATCGTCAACATCCAGAACACATAGGCGACCCTAGTACCGAAGCACACCATCTCCCCCTTTGGAGAAGACCTCTACCTTCTGATTTTGAACGGCTTCCTTTAACTTGACAAAAATTGGGTCCTCATCTTGCCTCGCTTTCACATCGGTCACCAAGAATTATTCTGATTCGTTCTAAACAACAACACCGCCATCGGTCGAGTCAACCAACCTAACTCCCAACCTTGCAAGTCGATGTACATCTTTCACCAGCTCCTGTATTCCCTCATCCACAAGAGACATACTCTCCATAGAGAGTCTACTAAGTGCGTCTATTACTACATTAGCCTTGCCCGGATGGTATAGCATGCTCATATCGTAGTCCTTGAGTAATTCTTCTCATGAACCTTCAACTGTCTAGAGGCATATGCTATAAATTTCCCGCGCTGCATCAATACACACCCAAGTACGATCCTTGAAGCATCACAATATACCACGAACCCATCAGTACCCTACGACAGATTTAACACCGGTGCCGAATTAAGTCGGGTCTTTAACTCTTTGAAGCTCTTCTCACAAGCCTCTGACCATTGGAATTTCACCTTCTTCTGGGTCAATTTGCTCAAAGGTGCTAAAATCGATGAGAAACCTTCAACATATCTCCGATAATATCCATCTAAACCCAAAAAGCTCCGGATATTAAAAGGATTCACCAATCTGGGCCAATTCTTCACCGCCAATTCTTGTAGAGTTAGCCATGACTGGCTTTGATTTTATTCTCAGTATGTATTGGTTGTATGCATGTTATGCTTCTATTAATTGTAGAACTCGGGAAGTAGAGTTAAGATTTTCGGGTGAACCAGTCCTAGAGTGGAAGCATAGTTCAGTTGTGCCTGTAGGTCATTTTATTTCCTATCTTAAGGCCAGAAAGATGATTTCTAAGGGTTGTTTCTATCATCTAGTTAAGGTTAAGGATGTTGAGTTCGAGACCCGACTATCTAGTCAGTTCCAGTAGTGTGTGAGTACCCAGAAATATTCCCTCATGACTTACCGAGTGTTTCTCTCAAGAGGGAAATTAATTTTGGAATTAACCTTCTTCCCAACATGAAGCCTATATCTATCCCTCCTTGCAGAATGGCTTCAGCCGATCTAAAGGAGTTGAAGGATTAGTTGAAGGACCTGTTACATAAGGGTTTCATTAGACCGAGCAAGTCCGATGGGGTGCACTAGTCTTATTTGTCCGAAAGAAGGATGGTTCCCTTTGGATGTGCATTGATTATCAGCAATTGAGCAAGGACACCATCAAGAACAGGTATCCTCTACCCAGGATTGATGATTTATTTGACCAACTTCAGGGTGCGAAGTATTTCTCAAAGATAGATCTCAGATCCGGGTACCATCAGCACAGGGTTTGGGAAAGTGACATCCCAAAGATAGCCTTCAGGACGTGGTATGGTCATTATGAGTTTGTAGTTATGTCATTTGGACTAATGAATGCTCCTACAGCTTTATGGAATTGATGAACATGGTGTTCAAGCCATACTTGGATATGTTCGTGATTGTGTTTATAGATGAAATCCTGATATACTCTCAGAGCAAGGAGGAGAATGCCGCTCATTTGAGAGTGGTGCTACCGACTTTCCAGGATTGCAAATTATATGCCAAATTCAGCAAGTGCGAGTTCTAGTTGAACTCCGTAGCATTTTTTGGCCATGTGGTAGCACAAACTGGGAAAATGTGCACTATCTGCATGCTACCCTGGTCCCTCGAATCTGAAGCCCTACTCCTTCGATCCCCTTATGATGATGGTGCTGGAGCAAAAGACCTGTGATGAGACTGTTGGCACTGTCCACCCCTGGTCTAGGCTGAGAAATCCATAATTGTCTATCCTGGCCCTCTTGGCCTCTCTCTGCCTCCAATACGCTGATTCCATCTACTGGGCGTGAAATACTATACGAGGAAAATCTATATCTCGATGCATCATGGCGATCCTACAGTCCTTATCCAGGTAGTTCGCCACTCCATGCACAAATCGGCTCACCCGAGTCCTCTAGTTTGCTACTAACTCTGGTGCATACTTGGATAAGCGGGTGAACTCCAGAGCATACTCCTAAACTGACATATCACCCTACTTCAGATTTAAAAACTCATCCGCCTTAAGTTCCCTCATCACGCAAGGGAAGAACCGATCCAGAAAGGCTACATGAAACTCTTCCCAACCTATAGGGCCTGCCCCACTACACTACTGACTCTCCATTGCTTAAACAAGATATGCACCACCCCTTTTAGCTGATAAGAGGTCAAATCAATGCACTATCCATTTATCAGCCCCATGACCTGGGTGATCTTCAAAATCTCATTGATGAATTCATGTGGGTCCTCATCTACCTGTGACCCAAAGTCATTATTCATAACTCAAAATGACATAGTTTAGGCCTTAGAAACTTAGAAATTATGAAATAGCCCTTACTAAATTTTCAGAAAATAACTGTCAGCTGGTCCCAATGAGGTACCCTACGACTCGTCCTCAAGGGCCACGACTCGTGGCATGATCCGTGAAGTTCACTACTTCTCAAGTCTGCTAGGCTCACAAAAGAAGACTTGACAACTCGTTACCACGTGACCACAACTCGTGGTCACCATCCGTTAGGTACACTACCTTAGGCTCAATAAAATTATTCCCTACTTGGTCATGACTCATTCCACGAATCGTGGGGACTGACCACGACTTGTGGGGTCCTTCCGTCAAGTACACTGTCCTCATTTTCCTCTTTACTGAAACACCACTCACCACAACTGTCCTAACGAGTCGTGGGGAATGACCACAGCTCATGGTGATGCCCGTGGGGATCCAATTTCCAAAATTTCCAACTCTTCACCTAGACCTCAGCACGAGTCGTATCACGACTTGTGGGATGCACCAACGTGTCACCTCACGACTCATTATGTGACTGATGCCATATTTTAAGTTTTTCTCCAATTCAACTCCCGGGTCAGATCTTTGGGCTTCCGAGATAGAAAAATATCTCCCCCTTGGGAACATTCATCCTCGAATATTGGAAAACACACAAAAAGCAGAGAAATGCAATTATCATATTCAAACACTAATCATCGACGCTGAAAACTAACGGAGTGACTACCTCCGATTCAAACTACATAGTGGAACCGAATTCACACATTATACATACATCCATATACATAAAGGAAACTTGGACACATGAACTAAACATGAAAACCAATAGAGTCTTAGTGCAAAAACTGATAGCTAAAGCTAGAATTGAGCCGGTAGAGAATAAATGTGGGTATCTAGCCATTACATCTTCTTTGGCTTTCCATATAGCACCCTCAACATGCTTATTCCTCCATAACACTTTAACTGAAGCTACTTCCTTGTTCCTTAGCCTTCGAACCTGACTATCCAGTATTTGTACCATAACCTCCTCATAACTAAGGCTGTCTTTCACACCAGCACTATCCACCGGTACAACTAGAGCTGGATCACCTAAAAACTTCTCTAAGAGTGAAAGATGGAAAACAGGATGCACAGAAGCTAATTCTGAGGGCAACTCCAATTCATATGCCACCTTGTCAACACATCTCACAATCCAGTACGGGCCGACATAGCGAGGACTAAGTTTCCCCTTCTTTCTGAACCTCATCACTCCCTTCATGGGAGACACATTTAGATATACCCAATCATCAACTTCAAATTCTAATTCTCTCCTTCTCACATCGGCATAGGACTTTTTGTGAATCTGAGCAGTTTTCAGCCTATCCCTTATCAATTGAACCTTCTTCATAGCCTTATGAACCGAATCTGGTCCTACCATCACCGCTTCACAAACCTCAAACCAACAATTGGTTAACCTACATCTCCGTCTGTAAAGAGCCTCAAATGGGGCCATCTAGATACTGGAATGATAGCTGTTATTGTAGGCAAACTCGATAACAGTCAAGTGATCATCCTAACCACCTTTGAAGTCCACCATGCATGCTCTCAACATGTCCTCGAGGGTCTGAATTGTCCCCTCCGCTTGACCATCCATTTGCGGGTGAAAGATTGTGCTGAGCTTAACCTGTGTGCCAAGCCCTTTTTGAAACCACCTCCAAAACTAAGAGGTAAATTGAGTACCTATGTCTAAAATGATGGATAAGGGCACTCCATGCAATCGGACTAGCTCCATAATATATAGTTTGGCATAATCCTCCACCGAATCCATGGTCTTGACTGGTTGAAAATGAGCAACCTTGGTCAACCTATCAACCACAACCCAAATGGAGTCATATTACCAATGAGTACGAGGTAGACCTACGATGAAACCCATATTAATTTCTTTCCATTTCCAAGTAGGAATGTTGATATCCTAAAGCACACCTCCCGATCTCGGGTGCTCAACCTTTACTTGTTGATAGTTTGGACACTTAGCCACGAATTCTGCGATATCCTTCTTCATGTTGTTCCACCAATAGATTTCCTGTAAGTCACAATACATCTTGGTGGCACCTGGATGGATAGAATACCTAGATGAATGAGCCTCGTGAAACATTCGGCTCCTCAAATCGTCAACATCCAGAACACATAGGCGACCTTGGTATCGAAGCACACCATCTCCCCCTTTGGAGAAGACCTCTACCTTCTGATTTTGAACGGCTTCCTTTAACTTTACCAAAATTGGGTCCTCATCTTGCCTCGCTTTCACATCGGTCACCAAGGATTATTCTGATTCGTTCTGAACAACAACACCGCCATCGGTCGAGTCAACCAACCTAACTCCCAACCTTGCAAGTCGATGTACATCTTTCACCAACTCCTTTTTTCCCTCATCCACATAAGATACACTCTCCATAGAGAGTCTACTAAGTGCGTCTGCTACTACATTAGCCTTGCCCGGATGGTATAGAACGCTCATATCGTAGTTCTTGAGTAACTCCAACCACCTCCTTTGCTGAGGATTAAGATCCTTCTGAGAAAACACATATTGCAAACTGATCACGGGCAAAAATATCATGCCCGTGATATGCTTTATAACTTAAATTAGTTGGGTTGTCTAAGTTATTTAATACATT
>JACEIK010000499.1:353580-368876 GCA_018107945.1 Datura stramonium | reverse complement strand
AGTCTGCTGAATGTGTCTTGAATTGAGCATGTGCCATGAGTGTAAGGTTTTTGAGTATTCTATGCTATTGTGGATTGTCTAGAACTTGCCTGGTGTGTTTTATAAAGAGAAATGAAGGATGTGAATTATAGAAAATGATTTAGGCATTTCTTTGGAATTAACCTAATTTTTATCCCTCGTTTTACCTACCTTAAAAAATTAATCCTAGTTAGCCCCGTTGAGCCTTGAGCCTATTCTTTGATATCTGCAATATAAGCCTAATCCCTTTCTTTCATTAACCTTGAATTTGACCCAAAGCTCCTAAGCGCTTGAAGAAGAAAAATCTGAAAGAGTAAAGGAGTGAGGAGAATGAAATGAAATGAAAAGTAGCAAGTTGTAGAAGTTGAGAAATGACAAAGGTGCACTTGATCATTATTAAGGAGTAAGAAAACAAAGTAATGAAAAATTATTTATAGAACTCCTTACTGATAAGTTAAAAGTGCCTAAAAAAAGGGGAAACAAAAGAGGAAAAAAGAAAACTACCAAGGATAAAAAGGTGAAGTAAGGGAAGGAAAGTTCGTAATGAGGGCGTGATGTATTAAAAGCGCTTAGGAAAGATAGTCACTATTACGGCCATAATAGTACCTACACATACGAGTTAATTACAACCTACAAAGTCCTACTTGATCTTACATTCATACATCCTCAAATTAGTGGAGTAAAACACTAAGGGCAAGCTTATGGAGTATGACATGAAGCATGTGAATTCTTTGTGAGTGAGTGTAATTCTTTTCATGTACACCCACACACGTATTCCCAGCCGATGTAAAAAATTGTTTTGCGTGTGAGATTGGGTAACTCTCTTTCAGGTAAAAAAGGGCACATGTTTAATGAAGGATAAAATTCATGTGATATTTCTTGTCAGTTGATTTGCGAGTTTGCTAAGATTGAGAGTCGATTCTTGAGGTTAAGAAGTCTTAACATAGTTGTATTTCATGGCATGCTCTATTGCAACTTGTATCTTACGTAATCATGATAGTTGTAGCTTGAATTATCTTGCTAAATGAGTTATGTAGGACTCTCCATACGCATGATATGTAAAAAGGTTATTCGTACGAACAAGGCTTTAAGTGTGGGTTTGTGATCACGGGCAAAAATATCATGCCCGTGATATGCTTCTCTTAAATTAGTCGGGTTATCTAAGTTATTAATACATTTTCATGTGATTTTATATAAATGTGAAGATATGTGCTAACCAACATGAGTTGGGTTGTCCCTTGCCCCCAACGCATTGACGCTTCTGCACCTCTTGACTACTTTCCACGAATTACGAACATGACTCGTTGGATCACCTAACAAGTCATACCACGACTAGTTACGAGGTGAAATTTCCACTTTCTTCTATATTCTTTCTTTAAGTCCGAGTGCATTTCTTAAAAACTCTCGAAGTGTTACAACATTTCCCCCTTGGAACATTCATCCGCCAGATGTTGGGTAAAACACTAAAAGCGGGGAAATAGCGTGTATCCCATATGTTGAGGATGTACAACTAAGATGAGGAGTATCGACTCCGGACCCAATTTTACATCTACGGTGAACATCTAAATCATACGTGCATGCTAAGGCATAAGAGGGACTTGAAGACATGAGCTGACATGGAACTTGATAGAACACTAAGAAAGTTACTTTCCCTCGGCGCAGGTAGTACGAACTTAGCCATAATTCTCAAATCACGTTCTAATACTAGCTAGAATTCATGATATATAGTCTAATTGTGTAATACCGGAAGTCTTGGAAGAGTAGACAGGGAGTTAAAAGTTAGAAAATTGTTGAAGCTTGGGAAAAACATCATAGGAAGAGGTGTAATGACTCGTGGTTTGGAAACCACAAGACAAGAATTACTAGTTATGGTTTGCAGGTCAGGTGGCGAGTGGAAGCAACGGCCAGATGTAGCGACTTTCGTTGTGGGAAATAATGAATCATTATTTGTAGTGTGGTGAGAGATGGAATTTTGCATTTTGGGGAGATACTTGGGTCATTTAATGATCCTTCATGAGTTACAATGACCCGGTGTCAGCAATCTTTGTCTACACGTGGTCAGATTTTTGATTGCACTCAACGGATCAAGACCACATTTCGTGAGGCCAATCCACGAGTCATGGTGAGAGGGCTTGAGGTAAGGGATGTTTAGATTTGGCGGGGAGTTGACAACAAGCCCGACTCAACGACCCATAGTTTGGACCAATGACTCATCTGTCGAGTCGTAGGAAGGATCTCAAGGTATTGATGAGGCAGGTGGATCCAACATTTGGATACCACGAGTCATGGTTTACCTGATGGCTCGTGGGATCGGTCGTTGGTCCCATCCGAGGGCGGAGTTTTAGGGACTTTTTATTAGAGGTATTTTGACCTTTCCATTCTATAAGGCCCTAAACTATGTTGTTTAATGTATTTTTTTGGGTATTTTAAGATAGGTTTGAGTCCCTATTGCATAGATCGTTTCCCATGCATGCATACTAAGAGGAATTCTAGAGAACAAGCATAGAATCAAGCTTTACCTATCAATTCAACCTTGGGCATTCAAGAACTTTAGAATATGATCTTACCCAAGTATGTAGGATTAAGAATGGGTGATTTCGTTCACGCCCAATCCCATTCTCTATTAATTTATGAAAATCTACCAAAAAATCTCATGGGGTTTCAATTAAATTTTTTTGTGAATTTATAATGATTTGCTAATGGGATTTTATGATTTATGATCTATATCATATTTTATGGATTATAATCCAGATTTTAAAATATTTAACTTATAAAATTATTGATTTTGATTTCACCAAATTAAGCCAAATTATGCATGATTGATGATGCATGATTTATGATCTACTCTTCAATAGTTGATTTTTACAAACCTTGAGAATGATCTATGATTTGAAATATGGATTTATTCAATTACCCATCATGATTTGATGATATACAAGTTATATGTGTTATACGCAAGAATGCATGAGGCCTATGATTTTGAATTATGTTTTTAGTAGACTCACGGGCCTTGATTCATTTCTAGTTCACGTATTTACAAGTATGTTATGAATATCATGATTTAACTAGCCACTGAACTCATGCATATTATACTATTAGCACTATATATTATTTTGGAGTAGTATCGAACACCGAGTAGGTTCGAGACGGAGTTACTGCCCCCGGATCTCATAAACTACATGTCACCGTCGTATGTTGGGACCTCCCCTTGTGTGTCCTAGCCCAAATGGACATTTTCACGTGATCACTCCCTTCATGGTTCTACCCTTACCAAGGTATGAACGGCCTTCCGACTAGTTTTTCAAATTCGAGGCTCCATGTGTGTCATATAGGGTATGCCGGTTAAGAGAAGCCTCCCACTATTCCTCATGATTTATGCATGTTTATGATTATGTATGTTGGCTCAAGTGATTGTTGTTAAAGTCTCTCTTATGATTATGAAAATGAATGATTTACGAATGATTTGAAAACCTTGAGCCTTACGTTATGTTACGATATTTATGATATGAGCATGATGTCCTACTCTAATGATGTTTTATGAGTTTTTTTATATTTTAAATGTCCTTTTTACATACTGATCGCATACTTTCTATGTTGTATCATTTCATCATCAAAGGACCCGACTCTTAGGCTCATCCTCATCTGTAGATCATGTTAGAGTTCAGTTTTATCTTGTGGTGAGTCCTCATGTTCGGAGGGCCATTTGACAAGACATTTAAGTTATTCATGTTTCGGTACTTGTCGGGTTGGTTGGGGTGTTGTCCCATCAACATCTAATCTTGTTAGAGCTTTCCAAAGTGTCTATTGCACAAAACTATGTGTATTCCTAGTGATTCCTTATGTTGTGATATGCTATGTTTACATTTCCTCTAGCTCTTATTCCGATCTTTTGCTTAAGGTGAATGAATTTAGATGTATGCTTATGCCATGGATCGACTTGGGACCTCTCGGGGTTCTATGTCCCGTGATATGATCCGGGTCTACGTTCGAATTGTGATAAACTAAAACTAAGGGACTCCTGAGTACGAATCATTCATGAAATCTAAAATTGAGCACATACATGAGGTAACCTGACCTGTTGATCTAGTAAAATAACTTCTAGAGGCGAGTTAAGCTAAACATACTAGAAGACATGAGTTAGCACACATAGCTAGTTCATAACATGAAGATGAGCCTTAAGGATTTATAGAGTAAGATTGGCATCATTATCTGAAGCGGTTATTTAGAAATTACAGGTGTACGAACATAAGAATGGGTAAAGCATAGCTTCAACTGAAGTACAAGGGAAGTTATCTGAACACGAGCGGATTGACACACCGCAAGTTTGTTAGGGCTGGAACTCCCTTACTAGAATATTCAAGATTTGGCTTGTCTCACATACTTACCATCTCCCCCTTGCTTTAATCCATAATTCTAAGGCTCCTGAATCTTTCTTAAAGTCGGAGCTAAATCAACTCTTAGCTTCTCCTTCACCTCTAACATTCAATGCAAACCTTATACTCACAACCATTTACACCACATATCGACAATCATTTCTCAACAAACATCATAGAGTTTCTTATTCAATTCTAGGGTTTTGGGGCTAGCAAAATGAAAGAGTAACACAGAAATTCACCCAACATACACTGTGACTACTACGCGACTTTCCCTTATCCTAATGTGCTTCCAGGCATAGGCGGTTTTGACTTTGTACGCTGCTACCTGCGATCCATGATGCCCCATACTGGAAAGAGCGGTTCACAGAAGCTATTAAAGAGGTGGTTGAGGCTACATCTAACACAGCTTATTTGCTGCACCGTCTAGGTGCTTATGACCCAACTTGCCGCACTAGAAACAAGCATCTAACAGGGCCATGCATTC
Organism: Datura stramonium; assembly: GCA_018107945.1. Taxonomy (NCBI): domain Eukaryota; kingdom Viridiplantae; phylum Streptophyta; class Magnoliopsida; order Solanales; family Solanaceae; genus Datura; species Datura stramonium. The sequence continues at coordinate 363,998 of JACEIK010000499.1, read as the reverse complement.
TCCCAAATGATGTTTCCCAAAGCTCTTAAAAAGTGGATAAGTAATCTCCTTACCACGATGCAGCATGGAACATTGGTTGTCTAAAGTGTTGTGGATGATGATCTGCTTTGGGGGCATGAGCATTGTCCACCACTTTCGGCCCTCTTAGGGGAAAACTCTTAATCTCGGTCCTAGCCTCTTGTTCTCTCTCTTTTTCCTTCACTTATTCCACTTCTATGTTTGACTAATATCACCAAACATGGAAAGCTATTTACTTGTAGCATGGTATCTAGTACTCTTTGACCAAGGAATCGACAATCCATTCCACGAACACCACTCTGAGCCCTTTGGTGAAACTACCATCTCGGAGCATATTCGACAATAGAGTAAACTCCAATGCATTCTCACGGACAGTGTGTTGTTACTGCTCTCAAGTTGATGAACTCTTGCCGCCTTTGCCTCCCTCCAACTCCACAGGAAAAACACATCCCAGAAACTGTGATCATAAACTCATCCCAACTTACGGGGCTGCTCCAACTCCACCACTATCTCTCCCTTGACAAAACCATATGTAGGCGACTCATTTAGGCGGGCGGAGGCTAAATTACGCACTATCGGTTTCCTTCGCCCCATTATTTGGGTGATCTTTTGAACCTCTTTTAAGAGGCTCATATGGGTCTCGTCCACCTTTGGCGTAAGAATTTGGGTGGATTCATTCTTCAAAGTCTCTTACCTAGCACCGCTACGTTCCCATTCTTGGGAGCATGATCCATTACTGTCGAGTAATCTGGGCGATTAAAGCTTGGCTGTGCCAGCTTTATATTAGGGTTGCCTAAGCCAGCATGAGTAAGATTGTCGTCCATCGGGTTGCTAGGGCTGGAGTGGGACTTCTTTGGAACCCATTACCATTTTCTTCTTCCATTCGCTCGTCGTGGAGGCATTATTTGTGGTACGTAAGCATGATTCGGGGACCGAACAATTTGAATTTCCTTACTCTATACCATAGGGATCATGAAGAAAAGGGAACATTCCTAAAACGTTTGCTAACCTCTTTTTCATAAGTGTGGTGTTTGCATACCCATAAAGAAGTCTCTACTTAATACGGCTTCCAGACAACCTAGAACACTCTAACCCTTGCTTGATACCATTTTACAAAAATCCGAACATAGGCAGTCGAGACATGGGACAAGGAACCCCGAGGCTCAAGTGGAAGCCCATGGAATGGTCATAGCATTACCTTAGCTAAACAATAACTAAAAAAAATATAGCGACTAAATGATACATAAAACATAATCTAATAAAACTCGTCACGTGGTGAATCTGTTTAAACAAGTCTAAACAGCCTCTACTACTCGTGTATTGTTGGGACAAGCCCCGGCTAACTCTTAAAGTCACAAAAGCTGATATAAATGAAAATAGAAAACATAGATAGCATCCTTGGGAGATGAGGACTCACCACAACGGGTGAGATGTGTAGGGAGCGTATCCTAAGCGCACACCTAGGTCGGAAACTGAATCTATATAGCACACTTGAAGTATGCGAGTCGGTACTTGGAATTTGCGACTATGCAAGAAGCGTAAATAAACTAAACATGCAAGTATTCAAGAGGAAGTAATTGAATACATCACTTTGAATATAGAAACTGCGTTGAAATGCAATGACCTTGTCTTAGATAAACACCTGTATGAACATGAAGCCCTTATTCAAAAACATTTATTGAAGTATAATAAAGCTGATCCATAGGGTCATGTCTTTGAACATATCTTGAGAAATGAAGGCACATGCTTGCTTATCATACACTTTACGAACCATCTCTTGATAGTGAGGCGAATTCCTCTAAATGCGATTTAACTTACAGAAATCTAAGTCTATACGAGATAAATTAAATTGATATCATGAGCTAAAGTTTGGGAGGTGTTCTCCGCTATGGAGTGACCCTAACTCACTAAGGAAACATTCTCTACTAATAGAATCCTGTCGAGGCCAACGAGACATGTCTCTGCGCAAATGAGAATCCTTTACGGTAGGGGGCTTTTACGCTGTCGAGACTCCTAGCGGAAGCAGGAGACTTTCTCTACTAATGAGAATCCTTTACGAACTAAGGGAACATTCTCGACTATGGAGAGTCTCGATAAACTAGATCATGGAGTTCAGCAGTCGCGCCATTCGTCTCGTCTAAGTTACTTCAGCTAATTAGAGACAAGAGAGCATTCCACTATTTACATCATAATGAATATCATCTTTGGATTCATCTAGAGATGATAAAGGCTACTTTCTACTATCAACATGCCCAAAGTCTGAAGGATCATTCTCATGTTTTATCATCATCATACATATCATCACATACTCGAATCATCGTTTAAATTGTATATTCTACTTTCATAAAGCATTGATAGGATCAGATGTTGCTTTAAACATGCCCACAACATTTAAATCTCAAATTCACCTTATATAGGAATATACTCTAAATTCATGACCCATACATTCAACTCCTTACCCAAGACATTTGAATGAAATAGTGAAAATGTGCACATGCTTCACATTGGTCAAAGCCACAGTTCTAATCATGTTCCAACACATATAACACAATATGTTCTAGATTTGCGGGGACACATATAATCACCTGCTTTAAAAGAAGGATGCAGATCATGATAAGAGCATACCCAGACAATTAATGAAATCCCATTTGAAATTCGGGATAACTCATGGTGGAAATATGTTCCATTGTTGTTCACTCTCATACATCAGCGAGAAGAGTATGAGTAACTTCATAAGCATACATTACTATCAACCATGTTGGGTCTTAGAATTCAGAAATGAAATATGTGAGTGTGCCTTAATTTGAACCCTAGTACATGCTTTCTAAAATTAAAGGGTGGTTTTAATAAAAAGTTTGGGGCACAAGGATGAAAGGATGTCCTTGTTGAAAATTCACATACCTAATTAGGAGAAATTCGATATCGGGCAAAATAGCATGCCCGAATGACGCTTGATAACCTAAATTAGTCTTGTTTATCTAATTAATTTTGTACATTTTCATGTAATTTTATATAAATGTGAATATATGTGCTAGCAACATGATTAGTCCTTGTTTTTGTAGGTTTCCAATGATTTTGAGGAACTAATTTATAAGTTGGTGAAGAGTGGAATGGAGTCGGAAAAGAAACGGGTGAAAGTCGACGGAGTAGGCCATGGCAAGGTTGACCGCGCCGAGCGGCGTGCCTGTGCGTGTGCCGCGCCTAGCGCAGTGCCACGCTATGCCGAGCAAGCGCGAGCGCGGCAAGCGGGCGAGCACCCGGCCACGCCCAGCACGTCGTGCCACGGCGGTACCATCCGCACGGCAAGGGATGTTTCATCGTGTGCCCAGCGTGACGCAGCAACGCGGCAAAGGGCTGCCTGGGTTAATTTTTGGGCAATTTCCGGAGAGCCTCGTGTTTGGGGCGTGTCACGGAGGCGGTGCTCCGCGTTGCACTCCGTGAAATGTTGCTTGTTATTCGAGGAAAGAATTCCCACTAATATAAATAGCACACTTAGGTTCATTTTACATATTCGACTTGGTGGAGCAAGAACGTGGGTTACGGGCGGTTGAGGGCCTTGAGAATTCTTAGGGTTTTTCTACATCCCTTTCTCCTTTCTTTCAATTGTTTGTATGATTTACACTCATTTAATGATGTTTAATCCACAAATGAGTAGCTAATTTCACTTCTTGCTGAGGTTTTGTTTGTAATTGTATTGAAATGTAATTGTTCATCATTTGTTTTATCTTTTCTTCTATGGTTGTTCTATTAATTCTTTATTTCTTATTTGCATTAATGTTTGTCCAATGTTAATGTATATCTAAGGTCGGTTTCACTCGAGAAACACGAAATTGGAAAGTTGTGAATTAATAGAGGATATGATCTTTACTTAGTTTGGGAAAATTGGGAATTGTTTACCTTCGGGATAGAAATATACTGAAGTCGTATTAATCCAATTATGGAATCGGTTTTGTATGGCTAGAACATGAATTGCTTCTTATCACGAGAAATGTAGGTGGAAGGTTCATGATTCTTAAGTTGGGTTAAATACGAGGTTTTAATCCATAGGCATAAGTTCCGACTAGCAACCGGAGAAAGATTAACCACTTGTATCCATAATTTATTTCTCTACATGTTCATTTTAGCCTCATCATGCTCACATTCTGGATTCGAGACTCAAGCGCATATTCATTTTAGATTTAGTATAAATTTAGGGAAACAAATTATAAACTTTCTTTAACATTGTTGTCTGCATTTTAGAGTTACGTTAATTTGACATTTGAGTAGATTTGCCCGTAGTCGATCCACATGGGATCGATACTTGGCTTGAAATGAAGCCAATTTACTACTTGTTCGACCACGTGTGTGTAGTCATCCGGGCAATGAACAAGTTTTTGGCGTGGGTGCTAGGAATTTGGCAATTGGTAAATTTTTCTTAAGTGTTAGTTTACTATTTCTATAAGTGTTGACAACGTGGTCTTGATTTTCTTTTTAAATCTTTTGATTTTTCTTTTTTGAATACCCTTCTTGACATGACATGTTGGAATACAAATGGTTTAAATGGTGAATACTCATATTTTTGACGAACCTTTTCCGAGATTTCGGAGGACACCCTTTGGTGGCAACAACGTAACACATGCAACATATGTGGTGGTCAAAGGTGGCCATTGGGATGGGCGTGGAGTCACATACTCCCTTACAGAGCCCCTACTATGATCATATACATTTGTTTTTGATGAATATAGGCATGTTGGAGTGAGGACTTGGGACGCCAAGCTCGAGTAGAAGACATGTTTAAACAACTCCTTGAGAGCAATGAGGCAATGAAGAGGCAACGACAGCATTGATCGTTCGGGAGAGGGAGAAACATGAAGAGGCTCTAAAAAGGATGAGCGTTAAATTCACCAGAGATGATTCTTGTTTAAGCTTGTGATGAATTGCGGAGTACTGATTGTAGGCGATATTGAAGAGGAACACAAAGGAAGACAAGGGTAAATTTTCGGATGAAGTGAGCATTTAGAACCTCTTCGAGTGTCAAGTGATGAGCTCATACTTATAGAAAATTCGTTGAGGGGAGAGAGACAAGTATACACATTTGACACTCTTTTGGAGAGATAGATGTTGATGCGGAGAAGAGGTATACAAGCGGAGGTCAATCACAATGCGGTTTCAGAATCAAGGTGCATTGGACCCCCACTCGAAGCATTTTTCTACCTTGAGTTTGGTTGACGACATAGAAATAGAGTCTTCCAAGCTTATAGAGAAATGTCGAGAGGAGGACCAAGCCCCATATATTCTTAAATTTGCTGATTCCAATAGACAAAATGACTTCACTTACTTAAGGGAGTTTAATAAATGCCAAAAGGCGACATCTTGCTTGGTCCTTACAATTTTCCACCACCACCACAGGAGCATAACAGGAAATTAGAGAATACATTAGGGGTGAGATTTATATCCTCAAGGTGGAGGAAAAAGTGGTGAAACGTAATACATCGTGCCGCGACGTAAAATTAGGGCGCTTGGCAGGAGGCAGCAAGGGTACCATAGGTACCATTTTAATTTTTGCATTTTTACTGAGTTATTTATTTTTCAGTCTTTTGTTGTTTTGGTGGAAAGTTAAGCCTGAGATGGAGGGGAGATAAGTACCCTTGGAGGAGAGCTAACTAGCATGGAAGAGAAAAAGTGTGGGGTCGAACACCCACATGTAGAGATTGAAAACCATGTTGTTGCTAGGCCTAACGGCCTCGGGGAGTATTTCTCACCCTCTTAAAACGTTAATTTGATGCTATGAGGACACTGATTCAAGTGTGGGGTGATGGAAATTTCAAGGGAAATTTCAAAATTTTTGTGCTTAACAAATTGTTGGTGAATATAATGCTTGTGTGAAAAAATTGGAGAAATTTGAAAAAATTTTGTGAGTCAAGCATGAATTAATCACCCGTTGGTTTTTCTTGTCGGTTCTTTTCCGATGGGGTTTTGAACCGAAAAATAAAATTTTTCTTTTTATTTGCACATTATATAGCTTTCTTGTCATAGTTAGGGATTGTTTCCGACCGATAGATGGATGACGTCTTGAGAAAAATTAGTCAATAGGTTGGTTTTTGAACCCGTAGCTAATTGATGGCTTGATGTTCTTGTTATATTGCTATACATGATTGCAAGATGTAAAATGCATTCGGTGTTGAAGCATGCAAAGGTATAACTTTGTTTTAGACACTTAGGCTCTTGAATTTGACTCAATATGATTGAAGCTTAAATTCTTGTGATTAGGCGAGTAAGAATACAACTGAATGTGTCTTAGACCAAGGCATATTGCCATGAGTGTAAAAGGTTTTTGAGTATTCTACACCACCATGTGGATTGTCTAGAACTTTAGTGTGTATATAAAACGAAATGGATGTAAATTGTAGGGAGATGATTTAGGCATTTCTTTGCTTATGAACAAGTTTTTATCTCGTTTTACCTACCTTGAGAATTAATCTGAATTAGCCCCATTGAGCCTTCGCCTATTCTTTGATAGCTGCAACACTCGCTTAATCCTTTCTTTCATTATCCTTGAATTTGATCCAAAACTCCAGAAGCGCTTAAGTGAAAAATGAAAAGAGTAAAGAGGTGAGAAGAATGAAAAAGAAAGGAGAGAAGAGTGGAAGTTGTAAAAGTTGAGAAAGGTCAAAGGTGCACTTGTGTGAAAATGGTTGATTATTAGTAAGGAGTAAGAAAGCAATTGAATGAAAAGTATGTATAAAACTCCTTACTAATAAGCTAAAAGTGCCTAAAAGAAATGGGGGAACAAAAGAGGGAAAAGAAAACTACCAAGGATAAAAGGTGAAGTAAGGGAAGGATTCGCAATGAGGGGCGTGATATATTAAAGCGCTTAGGGAAGATAGTCACTGTACTTGGCTAGAATAGCACCTGCAGTACCTGAGTGACGGCTTACAACCTAAAAAAGTCCCTACTTGGTCTTTCATTCATTTATCCTCCAAATTAGTGAGTAAAACACTAAGGGCAAACATAGGTCATTACATGATGCATGTGAATTATTTGTGAAAGTGAGTGTAATTCTATTCATGTACCTACACATGTTGTAGTGTAAAAATTATTTTGCGTGTGAAATTGGTAACTCTCTCTTTTCGTGAGGCACATGTTTAATGAAGATATAATTCATGTGGGATCTCTTAATCAGTTGATTTGCATGAGTTTGCTATGATTGAGAGTCGATTCTTGAGGTTAAGAAGTCTTAACATAGTTGTATTTCATTTCATAGATCCAAATCGTGCATGCTCTATTTTCGGCATGTTATCTTAGATAATCATTATAGCCTTGGCAGATTATCTTGCTAAATTGGTTATGGGTGAATCTCAATATGCATGAGATGTAAAAGGTTGTTCGGACGAACAAGGCTTTAAGTGTGGGGTTGTGATCTCGGGCAAAATAGCATGCCCGAATGACGCTTGATAACCTAAATTAGTCTTGTTTATCTAATTAATTTTGTACATTTTTCATGTAATTTTATATAAATGTGAATAACTATTGCTAACCAACATGATTAGTCCTTGTTTTGTAGGTTTCAATGATTTTGAGGAATAATTTATAAGTTGGTGAAGGAGTGGAATGGGTTGGAAGCAACGGTAGTGCATGGTAGGCCATGGCAAATTTGTTGCGCCGAGCAGCGCGCCACGCCTATGCCCGGGCAAGCGCGCGACGCGGCAGCGGCGAGCACCCGCTCGCCCAACGCCATGCCACGGCGTGCCATCAGCGCGACGAGGATGCCATGTGGCGCGCCGAAGCGGCGTGACACGCGCCAACACGGCGCAGGAGCTGCCTAGGGTTAATTTTTGGGCAATTTCCGAGCCTCCGCATTGGAAGCGTGTCACGGAGGCGGTGCTCAGCGTTGCACTCAGAAGTGACCTTGGCCTTGTTGTCAAGGAAAATTCCCACTAATATAAATAACACACTTAGGTTCATTTTTATGTCGACTTGGTGGAGCAAGAAGTGTGTTCTGAGCGGGGTGAGGGGACGAAATTCTTAGGGTTTTTCTCTATCCCTTTCTCCTTTCTTTCAATTGTTTGTATGATTTGCACTCATTTAATGATGTTTAATCTACAAATGAGTGGCTAATTTCACTTCTTGCTGAGGTTAAGAACAATTGTATTGAAATGTAATTGTTGATCATTTGGTTTTTTTTAATCTTTTCTTCCATGGTTGTTCTATTAATTCTTGTTCTTACTGCATTAATGTTGGCCAATGTTAATGTATATCTAAAAAGTCCGGTTTCACTCAAGAGAGCAAGAAATTGGAAAGTTGTGAATTAATAGGATATGATCTTTTCTTAATTTGGGAAAAGTGGAATTGATTTACCTTCGGGATAAATATACACAGAAAGTCGTATTAGTCAAGGTATGGAATCAGTTTGTATGGCTAGAACATGAATTGCCTTGTTATCACGAAATGTAGGTGGAAGGTTCATGATTCTTAAGTTGGGTTAAATACGAGAGTTTTAATCCATAGGCATAAGTTCCGACTAGCAACCGGAGGAAAGATTAACCACATGTATCGATAATTAATTTCTCTACTTGTTCCTTTTAGCCTCAGCATGCTCACATTCATAGTTCAGACTCAAACTGTATATTCATTTTAGACTTAGTATAAATTTAGGAAAAAAATTATAAAAACTTTTCTTTACATTGTTGTCTGCATTTTAGAGTCACAGTTAATTGACACTTGAGTAGATTTGCCCCGTAGTCCAGTTCCTGTGGGATCGATACTTGGCTTACTTGAGCCACTTAATACTTGTTCGACCACGTGCACTTGCGTGTAGTCATCCAGACAGCCGAACAATTCCCACTTGAACTTGAACTTCTAAGCCTTTGGAGAAACTGTCGGTGAAATCCTTGAGTCTTGAGAGAGAAGAGGAAGAAGGGTTTGAGAGGGTATCTTGAGGGAATGAGAGATTAGGCTAGAAGAAACCCTTAAAATTTCCCATCTAATACGCAAAACGACGTAATTTAGGAGTAATAAGCATAGGATTTAGTGAAAACACCCTTGGAAATCCGCAGGAAAATTCCATCTGCCAATCCCCACGAGGCACTCCACGAGCTGTGGGGTTGACGATACTCATGGTGTGAAGTCTTGGAGTGCTCTAGGAATATTCTAAAAAGATCATCGAACGGACGATGACACACTCCATGAGTCGTTAGTTGTCTCAACAACTCATGGCTTCTCCCGGTACCACTAAAGCCACAAGCATGCTCTTCACCCTACGAATGACACGGTGAGTCATTACTTTATTGGATGACTCATCATGTCCACTCATCGTCAACACCGGTCCACATCCTTCAAATCCTTCAAACAACCGACACGACGGGTTGTTGCTTTTACCTATGGACTCGTCGGGTCATCCGTTGCCACACTGCCAGGGACCCCTTTACCTGCATCTTTTGACTGCTTGCCACGAGTCTGACCACAACTCGTTGGATCACCTAACGAGTTGCACCACGACCCATTTTAAGGAAAAATTTCCACTTTCCCTATAAATTCTTTCTTTAAGTCTAGGGTTTGTTCTTAGAAACTTTTGGGGTTTTAAAAAGGATGGTTCCCTTAGAATGTGTATTGATAATCGACAGTTGAACAAGATCACAATCAAGAAAAAGTATCCCCTCCCCAGGATTGATGACTTGCTTAACCAACTTCAAGGTTCGAAGTGCTTCTCAGAGATAGACCTCAGATCCAGATATCATCAGCTCAAAGTTAGAGAGAGTGATATCCTGAAAATAGCTTTCTGGACTCGGTATGGTCACTATGAGTTTGTAGTTATATCTTTTGGACTAATAAATTCTCCTGCAGCTTTTATGGATTTGACGAAAAAGGTGTTCAAGCCATATTTGGATATGTTCGCGATTTTTTTCATAGATGATATTATCATAACTAATAGAACAAGGAGGACCATGCGGCTCATTTGAGGATTGTGCTACAGACTCTCAAAGATCGTCAGTTGTTTGCTAAATTGAGTAAGTGTAACTTTATTCACATAAAGCAGAAGACTGAACATAAGACATAGCGGAAACATAAACATAACATAACATGTCATAATGTTCAAAAACACTGGACATATACATATGATGAATACTACATATTGTCTGAAAGCCTCTACTACATAAGATGGGTTGGTGGGACAACATCCCCAACTAACCCGGCAAAACTGAAACAAAATAACAACAAGGTATAAATATATGGCCCTCGGAACATGAGGACTCACCAAAAGGGCTGATAGCTGATCTTGGGCAGATTTATATGCCCAAGTGATACTCAAATGCGTCATTTCGTCTTGTTTATCTAACAATATTTGTACATTCTCATGTAAATTGTAGTAAAATGTGAATTTATACTAACCAACATGATTAGCGTTGTTTTGCAGGAAAAAT
>JACEIK010000499.1:189684-202722 GCA_018107945.1 Datura stramonium | reverse complement strand
ATATTAGAATATCAATATACAGAAGAATTAATTGGACATTATAACTATTAATTAGTATTCAATTTTCAATTTAAATTGATCTTTTATCACACCATGTATGCCCCCACCTAAAAGTATCTTCAATTTTCAAAATTCTTTTGAGAGTATTTTTGGTGATACTATATGTGGGTTACACTATGTGCAGCCCGAGTAAAAGCATATGCAGAAAAAGAAGTCGAATAAATTAAACCTTCATTTTCAATAGTGAACCAAATTATCAAAATAATTCTTGTCATTACGGTCGGTGATAAAGGTGGTGCACCTTCTTGCTGTCGGTGAGGGAGTTTAGAGTGGTAGATGATTAATTAAATAAGTGAAATTTTTTATGCTAATAATTAATAAACACAAATTTTAAAAGAAGATTCAAAAGAATAAAAATATCTTTAAAAAAAATATTTAACAGCAGCACTTTATGTCATACTTAAGTAAAATTACGTGAATTTTGCATTAAAAATAAAGATTTAATAATAATTTATAATAAAATAAAAAGTTAAGTAATCGCCTTTGGAATTAGCTCCGCGAGAAACCCCAAAAGAAAAATTATTCCAAGGACATAACTACTTCCCAATTGAAAGGAACAAAGCATTTCTATGAGCCTTTGTTTTTCCTGTATCAACAATCAAATTGTTGTGAAATTCTCCCCAACTTTTTTTGTTATTTTTTATTTTAATTTATATGATAATATTTAGATTTGGTATAAGAAATAATAAAAATGAATTTAAAATTTATAGCCCTAAAATAATTTATTTTTACTTATATAATTATAAATTATGTCATTAAAAGTAAATTGATATTAAAATAAAATATATGATTTTTTTACACGAACCAAAAAAATTGACATTTTCTTATAACAAAATAAAGTATTACATTCCTCTAAAAACTGCATTAAGTTATAAATTGTTTAATTGATATAACAGCAACAATGACAATAATAATTATATTTCAAAATTAAGTCAATTATATAACACCAATATTTCCAAAGGCATTTTCAAGCGAGTCCATGGAGAGTTTGGAGGCGGGCGTCACTAAAAACTCACAGGCGCAAATAAAAGATATAGATCCATAAAACGTAAGCCCCAAAATTTGGGTTGTAAGTCGAGCATCGCGTAGTTTCGGTCTTGGTTTATTATTTCAAAACTCATTTTCAATAATATTTTATCTCACTGGTGTAATGATATTTATACTTATACTATCATGTTTTATATTGTAGTGTTTTCTAAATATGTCAAAAATAAAAACAACTCCATAATAAAAAATAATATTATAAATAGTTTTTTAGATGATTATTACCTAAATGATAGTATAGAGATTTCATAGCTTTATGCTCTGATAGACTTTATCTATATTTTCTATTTCTCTTGATATTTATCTTCTCCTTCTTTAAAATATATATATAAATAATAATGGTGTAAATATTAGTTTAAAATTGAGAAGAAGCTACGGGGAGATCGGTGATGATGAAGTAGATGATAATTTTATTTTAAAGATTATCTCAAGTTCTTATCGGTTTTTGTTATTTTGTATCTTTGTGTTTGTTGTTTGTTTAACTAGAATTATCTTAGGAGTACTTAACAAAAAAAATCTCAAAAAAGAAACATTTTTTAATTTAAATTAAAATTATAAAATTAAATACATGAATATACTTACATACTGATTCATGCGGACTTCGCCACATATCTCGAAGTTAGGCAATTCATATTCATTTCAATCATCGCAGTCCAATATACATTGTGTAACTGATGTCTAAAACTATAATAAGATTAAAGTACTCTGACTAAATATCAAACCTAAGCAAGTGTATCACTTGAATTTTTTTGCAGAAGGTGGTATTTTTAATTTTTTCTGTTTATAAAACTATTTTAATACTGATATTTTATGTATGAGAATCATCTTTTGAATATATTGAGCCATAGTTTATAGATATAACATCATTCATAATTGTTCTACTCTCAACTGCGCTTTCATATTGGATGTATTATTCTCTATCACGTAAAAAAATTTAAACACTTTTTTCATTGTCAAATATATTCAATAATATATATTTTACATTTGAAGATTGAAGGGGAATATTTTTATTTATAATTGGCGATCTTTGATCTTTCTCAAATACCGATAATTTTCACTACTTCTCACTACTCATGAAGAAAAACTCACTTTCAATGGGTCATCTGGCACACAACATATGGAACCACTTTTACTATTTAAAATACTATCCAAACCAAATTTAGACTGGAAGCTAGAAAACCTGCTTCTACTTTATGATTTTGACAAATGAATCGTAGACATGATTAGAAATAAAACCACAAATATGAAATCCTAAATAATTTGAATTATTAATCTTAGTTTATATTCGACATAAACCTCCACTTCTGAAGCCAAGATCTTCAAACTTGAGAATACAATGAACAATATCAGCTGTCTCGTAGTAGTCAAGTACCTTAGACTCTCTATCAATTTTCTAAAATATGTAGCATCAATAAAATCATGGTGTCATTTTTAGTTGAGCTTCAAGTTTCTCTTGATAGGATCCAAAGTCAATTGACTTTTCTATGTTAAACATCTTCAAAATATCATCATCATATTTTTTTCTTCTTCTTGTATCCTTGAACTTGAATAAATATTCTTGCCTTAAAATCATTGCCTTCCTTCAATTGGTTGTATTTGATCTTATACCTATTGAGAAACCTAAATTCGCCTTTTTGTATGTGGTAAAGTAGTATCATCAACAAACAATTCTTCATGCTCTTCAAAACTTACAATTTCGAATGATGGCTCAAAGTTGATTGTATCATCCACTCCAATCATGCACTTCAATTGAGGATCTAGATCCTTAGTGCTCCTCTGCTTCAATTTACGATGGAATCTTCAAAAATTTGCTCTTCGTGAATACTTTTCTTCTTTCATTACTAGCTTCATCTTCAATACCTTCACTTTTCTCAATATTTAAGATTATTGGTCTTCTTTATTTTCCTACTTGATTGAATTTTTCTTTCCTTTTGGTTGATCGTGGCACATTTGCGATGCCTCCTCCACTATTTCATCTTTCTTTTGATTTAGGGACATCTCATATACCGCAATTCATCTTGAGGATCATCAAGTCTCCAGTATTAAGATCTTGGTAGCATCAAGATCTTTCTTCTTGGTATGGAACATTAAACTTTGATATTTCAATATCTTTTCAACAACTTTAATTTCTTCTAATTGCTTCTCCATAGATCTTCATATCATTGACAATTTCTAAAATTCTTGTAAAAAGCGCTGGTGATTTTGTTGGTTTCATCTGAACCAACTCCATCTCTTTATCTCCTAAGCTCTTGAAGTTTTCTCTCTTCGCATCTGTGATATGTCGTGTGGATGATCAAAATTGTCCAAGCCTCCTTTCTTTGATTCTGCACTTCATATATTCTTTATATACATTTAATGAGACTTTGCTATTGAGGTAGTATAATGCCTATAATTCTCAAAGTGTCTATTTTTCTCCAATTGTATATCTTCTTCAGCGAAATTGATAATGTGCGTGGGGGTTCCACGAATTCTTTATCATAATGGACCATAATTCAACAATAATGAAAAAGCTCTTCATTTGGTGATACGAGATCTCAAATTATTTTCGGCAAATATAAAAGCGGGACAATCAAGTAAATATGAAATATTCATCTTTTTATATGTGTGTTGGATTACAGAAACTTTAATGAATCTCCTGAGGCTCACGATACCAATTTGAAGGAGAATATTTTAATTATAAATTGATGAATCTTTGAATCTTTCTCCTACAATCTGATAATTTTCCACAAACCTCACTACAAAAAAACTGCTACAATAGATTATCTCACTGCAATAAAATATGTGACGAGCACCATATCAAACCAAATTAGACTAGAACAGAAAACACATTCGCTTATGAAACTTTTTGTGAATAAATTCTAAGTAGACATGAATTAAATAAACTACAAATATGAAATCCTAAATAATTTTGGATTACTAATCGTAGTTTTATTTCAATAAATCGATCTTACATATATATTTTAGTTGTTTTTCTTTAATTCTAAAAAAAATATTAATTATATTTTTAAAAAATAGACAACTTTTTTATGATATTAACAAATAAATAATTTGTTATGTGTCATAAATATATCTTATTGTAAAATTAAGTTTAAAATAATAAGATAAAGATTAGGGCGCATTTGAAAAGCGGCGTTGGCACAACTAAAAATATTGTTAAAATCAAGGGACCAAAATCAACGACGAGTTAGTTTAAAATCGAGGAAAAATCGATTCGATCAGTCGGTTTATTTTTATTTTTATTTTTTAATTATTAAAAAATAAAAAATTAAAAAAACTCAAAATTCATAAAAAAAAAAAAAGCTGAATTTTTTTTAAAAAAAATGAAATATTTTATATTTATGATTTTTTTAATATATTATTATTTTTTTAATAAAAATCGAGGGATTGAATCGATTTTTGAAGTGTAAAATACACTTGAAGAATATAAATAACAACGAAGAAAAATTTTCATTAAATGAGCATGTATAGTCAGTGGTAGGGTGTCTAATGTATAGTAAATACACAGGTTTGATTTCAAGTACTCATTTTATATATATTTCTGAAAAATCGACGGATCAAAACCTCACCTATCCGTCGTTTTTTTTAAAAAAAATTATTTATTTGTTTTGAAGCCGACGGACAAGGTCGTGCTTGGGCCTAGTTAGTTTCCCTAGTGAACTCCATGAGCCCAGATTCAACGGTGGTAAGTGCATCGGTTGTGTCGGTTTCACTCAAAAAAATGACACAATAAAATCGGTATTGGCCCTCTTTTGGAAAGTTTTTGTAGTGCGGGTAAGTGAATAACGATTGTAATTGGGTGCTCAATTCCCTTAGTTTAACTCTTTTGTTTGGTTAGATAATTACATGGTTAGTAGAGAATTGAGTATAATTGGGAGGAGTAATTATACTCTTCAATTCTCTGAGGAAAAAATAAACGTTACGAGATAATTCGTGGTGTACTTACAAGGCAGCTTCTAAATTTTTTATTTTTATTTTAAAGCAATTTTAAAACTTTTTAAAAATATTTTTATTTTACATTATTTATCTTTCATTTTATTTTATCATTTTCAATTTGCTTTTGTGATTTCATGTAATTGCTCATATATTTTTTTATTTTCTTCATTTAATATAACAAATGCATTATTTTCTGATTTTTGAATTAAAGCATAATTTCCTTTTGATAATGATATTATAGACTTATGTTTTCTTTTATTAAGTATTATTGAAACTTCATTTTAAGTTATGTTTGGAATCTTGTTCCACAGAAGTATTATGTTAATTTTTATTTTAAAATTTATATTATATTTTTTATTCTAATTTATTTTATTTTAGTTGTAATGACTTCTTATTTCGCATTGCATGCCATTCATTTTTAGTTAAATTGATGAGTTATTTTTTTCAAATATTTAAATAATCTTATGAAATTATATTTATAATATTAATATTTTTGTCAAACATGCATTCAATGATATTCTTAAAAAATATGACTTTTAGTTTTAAATTACTTAAATTAAATATTAGCCAATTTAAAAATATACATCAATTATTTTTATAATATTATTAAAATATATATTTATTAATTAATATAATTTTCGGACATAATATGTATCTTAAATGTTTAATTTAATGTATTTATAAGGACACATATTTATAAAATATTTTGAATTAATTTTTATTTTAAAAAAGTGTAATCTAACTATATAAATATACTTGTGCAACCAAACAATACGTTTGTAATTATATTATGACAAATAAACGGCTATCGTAGTGCTATCTTAGTATAAATGCTCAGGCTAATTTAATTACTACTCTAACAATTGCTACCAAGTTCAATTACTAGGGAAATTGGCTTTTCAAACACATCCTAAGAAATAACAAAATAATTTTCTTCTTTCTTTCAAGTGTACACAACATATTCTCAAGACCTCTATCCATAGGATTATATTGAGGAACATCACGGTTGTTTTGGATTAATATTAGAGACCCTCGAGTCTCACTCTTTTTAATTATATATATAGTTTCATAAACATGACAATAATCCTTGAAAATGTGGAAAAGATTATGATGGTGGGGAAGTAAGAGGCGGATCCAGGTTTATGAGGTTAGAGTGCCACTATGTCGTTAAAGTAATGTATTACGATTTACATGGGCCAAAGAAAGTAAAATATTTGATCAACTTTGAATTGTGATTCGGGTTATTTGTCTTTCCAGTTTACGATAGATAAAATACATAATATTATTTCAATACTATATAGAATAATTCATGTCGAGATCAATGTATCAACTCAAACTTACAAGCATAATTTTTATAACATAAAGAAGATTTATTTTCTAAATCAACATGAATCAAGACTTAACATATCCTTTTTTGTATTTTGTTAAACAGTTTAAACAAATAAATTAAAAAATAATTAGAATAAACAGGTGGAAGAGAAGTGGAACTTTTCCAACCGAAGATTATTAAAATTTTAACGAAAAGAGATTTGGGATAAGAGAAAGGGTTTGTTGGAAGAAGAAAACTATTTACTGATGTTTTTGCTTAAAATAAAAGGAAGAGAAATGAATACTTACGAATCAAAAAGATACACCCTCTATTTTAATTTATGTGTCTTCCTTTTCTTTTTAATCTAATTTAGAAAAGAATGTCGCTTTCCTCTTTTGGAAACTTTTTTATTTCAACTTTCATGATATTTAAGACCACAAGCTTAAAAGACATCTTTAATTCTAATTTTTGACATGATATGTTTACGACCATAAGCTTAAAAGATATTTTGATACATTCTACATATTTCTAGTTTAAGACATACAAAATTCAAAAATGTTTTTTACTTCTTTAAAATTTAAATGTGAAGTTAAAATTCAAATGAAGGGAGTAACTGAACTTATTCATTTAATTTTTCACTCTGTCGTTTGTGCTTGCTTTTGTCAAGTATAATTATCAAGTTTATGTGAGAATTAGTTAAGTTAGGGAGTGTTGCAAAGATTGAGTTATTATTAAGTATAATTACTAAGTTTAAGTGAGAATTAGTTAAGTTAGGGAGTGTTGCAAAGATTAAGTTATTATTAAGTATAATTACTAAGTTTAAGTGAGAATTAGGGTCTGACGGAAGGAAATGTTATGAAAAAAGATTGAGTTAGGCGGCAAAGGCCAAGCTAGAAAAGAAAAGAAAGAAATGTGGGAGAACCCCTTGAGGTAAGCCCATGAAGCCAGGATTCGAACTTGCGTCTTTGAGATGTGAAACTTAGGACTTAACGAGATGACACTATGGACTCTCTTGGCACTCCAAGTGTCACGATTAATTTTTAAAACATTTCATGTACGTATATACACATATATACAAAGTTTTGTGAGGCTTAGAGTGGCGTAGCCCCCATGTTCCTACGTAGATCAGCCCTTATGTAGAAGATCAATGAGAAACGGTGTGGGTATTACCTACATAATGATGAAAATTACACTTAAGTGGATATTCACAAGATAAATAATATTATAAAACTCCTCCTTGGATGTTCATTGATAGATAATATGTCTCTTTAAAATCTTACTAGGAAAAATCATATAGAAAAAAATATACGAAGAAAAAATACACAAATCTTGTAGCTTCACATTATTTACTGCCTCGTCAAAAATCTTGTTAAGAAAACTCATTGGGAAAAATCAAGTCAAGAAAAAAGAGTATAACGTGTATTATATTTTTTTTTCTGATGCAAACCTCATTTAGCTTTTCGAGACGATGCACCCCAATCTTGTATACCAGCTTCTCAAATGTTGGAGGTTGATAATGCTTTAGTGAACAAATTTGTTAAATTATCAACCAAGCAAATTTGTTTGAATATATGTTCACCTTTTTCTCAAGATCATGAGTGAAAAAAAGAGGGGAATTTGGTAAAATGTGTTTTAAATGTCCTTTTAATGTGAATGATTTCGGCCGAGCTATGCATGCAACAGTGTCTTTATATTATAGTTGAAATATCATTTTTTAAAGAAAAATCACACATTTTCTTAATATGTTGAGTCATTGATCTTGCTTCATGAATGCCTAATATTTCTGCATGATTTGAAGAGGTGTCGATTATTGTTTGCTTCGTGATGCCAAGATATAATTTTGCCTCCATATATAAACAAGCAGCCCATATGAGATTGAACTTTATATGGAACACACAAATATCTTGCAACTACATAATCAATTGTTACTGACTTGAATTAATTAGAATAAAATAATCTCATGCCAGCAGTTCCCGAAGATATACGAATATATGCTTAACACCATGCTAATGTCTTTTTATTGAGAAAGAGTTGAATCTTGACAAATAAACTTACTGATAATTACTTGATGGAATCAATTGACCGACCAGAAAATGCATTGGTCGATTACACTGAGATATGAAGTTTCATCACGAAGCTCTTCATCGTTTCCTTCGCTTGAGTGGAATAAAGTCCTTTCACACTTTATTACTAAGCAATCTTACAACCATCAAAATATTCAATATTTGTGATTTATACATGTAAAATCAATTTAAAATCTTTTCAGTGTATGTTGTTTGATAGATAAATATTTCATTTATCAAATGCTCATTTTGTCGGTCTAGACAATTTTATCTTATCAAAAATTTTCATTTCAACTTTTTTATTCAAACACTCAACAACTTTTGAAAGTTCTTTAGGAGTATCAATGATGTTCAAGTCATCAACATATACAATTATTATAATAAATTTAGATCTAAATCTTCTTATAAAAATACAAGAATAAATAGAATCATTTTTATACCTTTCTTTAGTAAATATTTGCTAAGATAATTTACCTCATTCATCCTGATTGTTTTAATCTGTATAAGGGTTTCTGAAGATTTATTGAATAAGTTTCTTGCGAATTTTTGTATGCTTCAAACATTTTGAATATTTCAGGGATTTTGTGAAAGGTCGTGATCCAATGAGTCATCCAAATAAGTCGTAACAACATCCATTAGGTGCATTTCAAGCTCTTCATGAATTATCAGATTTATTATATACATGAAGGTAATTGCATCCACCACAGGAGAATATGTCTCCATATAATCAATATCAGACCTTTGCGAAAATTCTTATGCCACAAATCGTACTTTATCTTACAGCTTCATCTTTTTTATTTAGTTTTAGCTCAAAAATTTATTTGTACTCCACTGACTTGACATCTTCAGGTGTTCAAACTTTTGATCCAAAAACTTTACATTTTTTAAGTAAAGAAAATTCTACTTGAATTGCGTCCTTTTATTTTGCCAATCATTTTTCTATCTACAATCATCGACAAATTTTAGTTTAAAATCTTCATCTTGTTGCATTATTTCAACAATAACATTATAAGCAAAAATATTATCAATCACAATATCATTTTGATTCCATCTTTTTCTCGTCAAGACATAACTTATTGAGATTGCTTCATTCTCATTATTTTCAGGTAATTGAACCTCCTCTGTGGTCTTATTATTTATTATGTCTCTGAGCTCTTCTTAAGAAGTTGCCTTCATATTATAACTATCTTGATAATTTAGTTTTTTTATTTTCTAGGACTTTTATCCTTGAAATTAATTGGCCTACTATGTTTTAAATATGATAAAAATTTATTTGCATTAATAATTTGTCCTATCGGTACATCAACTCAAATTGGAGTGTTTGAAGTTAGAATATAAGATTTAGCAACTTTTGAAAGGTTAGCAAATGCATATATCAGTTGATTTGCAGCATTTTACAAATAAATCATCTGTTGAACTCCTTGTTCACATTGATTTGTTCGAGAATCTAAATGAGATAGTGATAATGCATTCCAATCTATCTTCTTTTATAATTGCTTATATTTTTCTCCCTAGAGTTAGGTATTCTGATTCATCAAAATGAAAATCACCAAATATTATGGTAAATATATCTCCAGTTATAGATTTCAAATATTCTATAATATAAGGAGATTTATACCCAACATATATTTTCAATCTTCTTTGGGGACTCATCTTTGTGTGTTGTGATGAACAATTAGAGCATATACAACACATTTACAAATTTTAAGATGAAAAATATTTGGCTTCAGGCCAAAAGTCAACTATTATTGGAGAATTTATAATAACTGTTTGGTCTTATTCGTAAGTGTTGTTGCATGCAAAATAGCATTACCCTCATATGAAAATGGACACATTTGTCCTCATTATCAATGATTTAGCTATCAATTAGAGGTGTTTAATCAATGATTTTGCTAGACCATTTTGTTTATAAGCATGAGAAACCATATGCTCAATGGTTATTTTAGTGGACATATAATAATCATTAAAGATTAAGATATAAGCTCACCAACATTATCAAAAAGAATTATTTTTATTGCATATCTGAAAATTGTGCTCTTAACATTATTATTTGAGTCAACAATCTCACAAAATTCATATGCTAGTTGATAATAAGCACACATGTGTCTATCTTGTAGATACAACTACCAAGATCATATAATATTTGAATCCACGTGAAGGGTGAATTGACCAGCATTTATTACCCTGTCTATGTTTCAGAAATGTAGAGGATCCAATTTCAATCTAAGATGTTGATGGTTTAATAACTAATTTTTCTTGAGAACAAGCAGCACAAGAGAATTCTTCTGATTAAAGAATTTTTTTATTCTTCAAAGTGTGCCCATGTGAGATCTCAATAATGTTGCGCATTATTAAAATTGGGATGGCCCAACCGGTCATGTCAAATGATAAAATCATTAGAATCAATAAACCTTTTATTTATTATGACATGTGATTCAACCATACCAACCCTTGTATGATACAATTCGAAAGAAAATGCAGGTAATTTTTCATGCACAAACTTTTCTTCATTCTTTAATGTAGTAATATAAAGGTATCCAATATTTTCTTCATTAGTAGTCTCAATATGATAGTCATTTTAGCTAATTACCTTGAAAGTTTCTTTGATACTTACTACAATACAATGTATTACTAGTGGTCAATATTATTTTTTCAAGTAGTAATAAGGCCACTCTTTAAGAGCCCTCAATTAATTTTGTACTACCAAATATTGTATTAACATAAATTATTTTCATATTCAAGTAAGAAAAATATTTATTTTCTCTTAGTATAGTGTGAATTGTAGCACTATTCAGAAGATGCATATCTCCATTACTCATCTTGAGTCCAGTTGAAGACTGAAATTTTTTATTCATCCTCATACAAATAAAAGTATATATCATAAAAAATAAAAAAACTAACAATATTGCAAAAAAATTAACTTGTTTTTAATAAAAGCAATATAAGAAAAAAAATAATTAAAAAAACATATAAATCAAACAATAACATAATTGATTTTCCCAGTAAAAAGATCAAACTTCAATTTTGATATCCAAAGAAGCCTTCAACTTTCAAATGAGTAATATCATCGAGACAATTAAAATCATCATGTTTTAAAGTTAGATTTGGCTCAGCATTGTTATCATATTACTATAAAAGTCATGCTTCAACCTCATTTTTAAAAGCCAAGTGTGACTATATCGGACATTAGCAGAAGAAATACCATCTTTATTTGTCTTTATTTTGAAGAAATTTTGATAAAACCTAGCAATATGCTCACTTGCCCGATATTCATTTTTTTCAATGATTTTTCATGCCACAACAATGAAAGTTGCCTCTTCAAGGATTGCTTTGAGAACCTATATTGTTCTCCTTTTTATGGTGATCATCATCACAGTGATTATTTTAACTTCTTTTAGACTAGACATGTGTTTTTACCACATTTGCTTCTGGTAATGAAATAATTTCAGTGGGGAGAATTTCATGATTTTAAACAAAATGATATTATGTTGCGCAGCCATAAGAAGGCATGAGATTGAATCAGGAAACTTTTTAAATTCTCTTTCACGATATTGTTGTTGTAATACTATATTCGTGGTGTGAAAAGTAGTTAGAGTTTTTTTCAGCATATCCTCATCTTTTATATTCCTAATCTTTTATATTTTTCTCACATAATTTTAATTAGAAGTAATTATATATACAAGAGAGTTATAATCACATACAGTTTTAAAATTTTGTAATTATGAATGAATTCACTCATAATGAGCCTTTGTCAATATATTCTCTTAAGGTGATCATACCTTTTCTTCAAATCAGTATACTGTTAAAGTGGATCTTTCACTGTCAGGTATCTAATCTTCAATCCTTCACCCAGAAAGATGATAAAGAAAATCGTAGTCTTGACTTTGTCTTGACTTGATGTTGCACTATCCTGAGTAATAGTGACCCAAAAATCTTTAACGTCTAGATGAATTTCAACATTGAATATCCATGACGGGTAATTTTTCTCAAAGATATCAAGTGTCACAAATATGACTTTGACAAAGTAAAAACTATCACAAAAAAATTAAGTTAAAAAATAATAAAAGATATTATGAATGAAAAATTTTAAACAGTGTATCACATATATAAACTTGTTCAAGACAAAATATAAGATTAGTGCATGATAATTACTGTAGTTATGCACCGAACACAAACCATGTAAATTAATTTATACTTAGAAATTATTTTTCATGAAATGTATGCTAAGAAAAAAATGTAGAAACATATAAACTACATAATCTGCGTTGGACAGTGAGGTGAAGTACAAAGAGGAAAAACAAAACTCTATTCTATTAGCTTCCTCTAGTCATGTTTGATTACATTTGATAAACTAAAGATATTTAAACGTCAATCAAATATTATAATAGTCTTCTGCCTTATATGAAATAAATAATCATTATGTTCTATGGTTAGATTGTAATGAGCACAACCACAAATAAAACGTAAAGCAAATTTCATATTAAATGGTAGCAGCAGTTGATAATCTTAACAATATATCATAGAGATATACCTCGCAAGAAGTGTTCAGCCTTGAGATTAGAGATTTTGTATTAATAATGTGTTGTAAAATCAAGCTTAAAATATAAGATAAAGTTCAAGAGAAACAAT
>JACEIK010000499.1:159554-178577 GCA_018107945.1 Datura stramonium | reverse complement strand
AATTAGGGTAGATAAGAATAATAGAAATGAATTTGGCTGCTTCATCCTCATGATTCTCAATCCGACATTTTCTTGTTATCTACAAAAGCTTGATACATCCGGTGTGCAGGCTTACTTCGTCCAGGATAGAAACCACATGAAAAAAATGACCAAAGAAAAGAAGAGGAAAGCCGGATGTTTGAAGCATAATGTGCAATTTCAGATTTTTGTACCTCTCGATTGAAAGGTTGTATCGTTTTGCAGTGGTGATAGCTTTGTTATGAATATCACCAAAGGCGGATTCAAAATTATAAAATTGTTCAACTATATTGTAGTTTAAGCTAAAAGAAGTGCTACACCTGTTGCCAATCTGTTGCATCTGCTGAATGGCATGGTGTTCCTTTAGCCATCTAGAAAAAGGAAAAGAGGGAAATTAAAACAAAGGTAAACTATAAGATAAAGGCTACCTGTTACATTTTTTGGTCAGGAAAGAGAGGGAACGCCGAGGGAAGATGGGGTTGGTCAGAAGGTTTGGTTAAGATTGCTTTCATAGTGATGTTTAAGAATAGCTAGAGAAAACAAATATCTGTAGAACTTTTCTAGTGGTTGCAGTTTTGCAGGTTTTCTAGGTCTGTTTATAGAGTCAAGAGTTTAGGATCACAAAGCTACCTCTTCCTGAAATTATGCTCTGGCTAGATTTACTTGTGTTGTATTTGGTCTCCACATAAATATACACGGTGAAGTTTATTTGAGAAACAAATCGATTGCTGGAGAGGAGGCTACAGACAGTACTACTGTATGTTATTCAGTACTATAAGTTAAATTAGCTAAGATTTTGCGCGTCCAAAGTCGAGGAAGCACAGAGTCCCTTGATGCCAAATTTCCTTCTACTTGGAAATTGCTAAACTTTTTTCATCTTCATGATTTCCCTGCATGCTTAGATTATTTCGGATATCACTAGCTGGTTGTTTTTGTAAATTTTTTTGCATGTTATGGTTGTTTGCAGACATATGACAGACCATTCATTCAAAAGTGGCTGAAGGATGGCCATCGAACCTGCCCTGAAACAAAGCAGGTTCTCTCCCATTCAGTTCTCACCCCAAATCATCTAGTGAAAAAAATGATTTCACAGTGGTGCCAGAAGCACGGAATTGAGCTGCCCGGCCCTTCTGTTGATGAGGACCTGGATATAATCATAAATGCAGACCGAGATCGTTTAAATTTGCTGCTTGAGACATTGTCCTCTAGTAATGTTCCAGAGCAGAAAAAGGCTGCAAAACAAGTTCGGGTGCTGACTAAACAGATACCACCTCTACGGACTGTTTTCGGGGAGTGCAGTGATGCTGTTACCAAATTACTAAATCCGCTCTTGTCTGGAAATGTGAATGATCATCCTGATCTACAAGAAGATTTGATCACAGCAGTTCTGAACATCTCAATACATGACAGCAATAAAAAGCTTGTAGCAGAAAATCCTGTTGTCATTCCTTTACTTATTGAGTCTTTGAAGTTTGGAACACTTGAAACAAGAAGCAACTCTGCTGCTGCTCTCTTCACATTATCAGCACTTGATTCAAACAAGCATATTATCGTGAAGGCAGGTGCTCTCAAGCCTTTAGTCGACCTCCTGGCTGAGGGACAACCGTTGGCCATGAAAGATGCTGCTTCAGCAATTTTTAATCTCAGTGTTGTCCATGAAAATAAGGGTAAAGCTGTTTCTGAAGGAACAATAAAGGTGATTATGAAGAAGATCACCGATCGCATACTCATTGATGAATTGTTAGCTATTCTTGCCCTGCTGTCCAGTCATCACAAGGCTATCGAGGAGATGGGAGAGCTGGGTGCAATCTCTTGTCTCCTTAGTATCATTAAGGAGGACACAAGTGATCGCAATAAGGAGAACTGCATCGCAATTCTTTACACACTGTGTTATTATGATCGAACAAAGTTGAAAGAGATCTGGATAGATGAGAGTACCAATGGGACCATATCTAATCTTGCCCAAAGAGGGACCTCTAGAGCCAAGAGGAAGGCGAATGGCATTCTTGAGCGGCTAAGCAGATATGTTTCTCTTGTGCACACTACTTGAGGCTGAATCTTTTTCATATGTACATTCCTAATCACCCCATGTAAGTGCTCTTGCTTCTCATTAGACCTTACACATCTGAACTCCTCCTTGTAGAAAAATATAGATTCTTTTCCTTGTCCATCTTGCGGCTTGTACATTACTGTGAAATTCTCAGCATTATGTAGCATTGTTAGTAGTTTTTCACCTTTAAAGACAGATACATCCTGCTTATGGCTTCTCTTATAATGTTCAAATTGCCAGTCTTGCTTTACTATTGGTTTTGCCATCTCCAGTGCATGTGGCATGTAAAGGTGAACGTATACAAAATATTTTCAGATGGTTTAGTGTTGAATGGATGTCTGGGTTGTGGCAAATGAGGGATGTCTGAATTTATATTACGACATTTAGTTAATTTTTGAGGGGGGAATAGATGAGAGGCAGGATTGTTGGTTGGCTAGGACAACAATCCATTCGAATTATCTTCATTGCTGATGAAGGGGGTGAGAAAATAGCAGTGCCTTTGCTAGATTTGGAGGCAACATCCAACTTCCCGTCATATGAACAAAATACTCCCTCGATATAAAGGTTTAAAGTTTAGAGTTACATAAACATTTAAGCCATTACAAAGAAGGTGGAATTAGTATCAAGCAATAATAGTGTTTGATGTGGAAATCATTCATGTACCTATTAGTTCTACAGAAAAGGATTTTCATTAGCTCTACGCTTTGCTGCATATTTTGAGTCAAAGCTTACACTAAAAAAATTTTAAGAAGTAAAGAGAGCACGGAATACAAAGACTAGTGCAGAGCATAAAAACATTCCTCCTAGATTAGTTGTTAATACGAATAAGAGAAACTCAATTATAGCCATTTCTCAATCTCTCCTTTCCTGAGAATTAGGGCGTTCTAGGACAGCTTTGTACCCAATATTGGAGTAGAGATGCTGTTGCTGTTTTTATCAAAAACATCTCCCATGTCAATAGCCTTGGACTATTGTACTTATGCCTTGCAAGGCGGAGCAAGGCATCTTGAGAAGAATCCGAACATTCTCTTCTGCATTCATATCAAATAAGGCATCAAAAATGGTCAGGAAATGCTGTTTTATCCGTTGTATTAATGTAAACAAAATCATTGAATGTGAAGGTGAACTCACTCTCTCTCAATTTTCATACTGCTTTATCTGAAAATTTTAGAATACAAACAGAGAAAAAGAAAGCTTGAGTTTCTTGATTATGTTGGGGTTTTTTTTCGAATGGTGAACCCAGTCGTACAGATGTTACCTTGCATTTTAGAGGTAAACGCAAGATGATGCAAAGTTGACAACATCTTCTTTACTTTTTTTTTTTCTTAAATAGTGCAGATTGGTGATTTGACAGATATTGTCGGTACTCAAAACTATCAAATAATTGAAGAAAAATATTAATGTGAATAAATTAAAGTTGACGGGGTGCTTCAATATATTGTTTCTACATCGGACTTTTTTCTTTTAAAAGGTAAAAATATATCTGATATTTTTCTTTAAAAAAAGTTAGAGCTGATGTTATTATTACAGAAACAAAATTATCTATTTCTGGTCTTACCACCTAATTTGAAAAAAAGTGTGCTCAAGGAACGTAAACTGGCAAGCTCAAACAACGAAATAGCCAAGGAAGGCGCAAAAATTTACCCGCACTAGCGTTTATACCAGACGAAGTAACTCAAAGGGAGGGTGTCTCGCAGAGTTTATATGAAAAATATATTTTAATTTATTTTTATGTTTGATAAACATCAAAGTATTTATAAATCAAAATTGGTCAACCCTCATAAGTTGATTATTCTTGAATTTATGATTTTTCAGCTTATACGCATTTTTAATTTGATAATATTTACTATTTTATCCTTATTTGTTTTAATTTTAAAATATCTTTTCCAAAATAAAACTACTACCTTCCTCTTCATGCCCTATTCATTATTCCTCCTGTTCTCTATAAGAATAATTATAAATTTACAATTTTTTTTTTTAAAATAAGAATATTTTAGTTATTTTGATATAAGAATCGCCTATCAATAATTTTTTACTAAGCACATTAATTATTTATTAGTAGATTTAACATTTTTATTTAAACAAATAACTATCTATTTATAAAATTAATTTTAACATTTAAAATTTATCAGTTACGTATCGATCCAATTAACATAAAAATTCACAAATAAANCCACAGGTTTAGCATCAGTGGGCCGCTGGGCCGACTGCCTTTGAGGCCCACTTTCGTTCCTTGCTTTCTCTACTTTTCCTGTCCATTTCTGCTCAGGACACCTCTTCTTATTTATTGCTCCCTTTGTCTGTATTACAAACAATTTTTCCCACATTAAATTGGTAATATTTTTATTTCTTCCTTTATTTTGCTACTTTCTACCTCCAATTTCTTTTTTGGAATGATTGTATCAAATATATTAAAATTCTGATTATAAAAAGAAAATTCTATAGCATTAACTTATAAACTTATATTTGATGGTTTAGCGTCGTTCTGCCGCAATGTTCTCTAAGTATTTTCTAATAGAAACTCGTATACCACTAGCAAATGTGAAATTTTAGTGCCAAAGGCTACACATTTTTATTTGATTAAGACAAGCTTAATTGCAGCGATATGAATAAAAAAATTCATATAAATTTCAACTAGCTTGAAATTGAAATATAGTTTAATAAATTAAAATTTGATTATAAAAAGAAAATTCTATAGCATTAACTTATAAACTTATATTTGATGCTCTAGCGTCGTTCTGCCGCAATGTTCTCTAAGTATTTTCTAATAGGAAACTCGTATACCACTAGCAAATGTGAAATTTAGGGCGCCAGCGCTACATACATTTTTATTTGATTAAGACAAGCTTAATTGCAGCGATATACTAAAATTCATAAATTTCAATCAGCTTGAAATTGAAATATAGTTTAAATAAATGACAGTATATTATTTTTATTTCAATTTATTTTTCACTTTTCAGTGACTCTTAAATTCTTTTTTAAAAAAAAAATAATTTCTTGATTTAAACTTTCAAGTGACATATTTAAGATTATAGATTAAAAGAAATTTTGATACATTCTACTTTATCTTAAGTTAAAATCACAAAAGTTAAATACTTTTTATTTTGGGCCTTATGATAAATGAAAATTAAGTAAATAAATTAAACGAATGATTTTTTTCGAAAGAAAAAAGAAAAAGCAAAAAAGATGAAGGATATGTTTAAGTACTCAGTAGCATTTATAATAGCAAAATGATATCACATGATAGACAGTTCTGAAGCAGTGCATATTTGAATAATTGATGCTATGCGTGTAAAAACACATTTTGTTATACTAAGTTCGAGGCAAATACTGCTACAAAAGGTCACAATTCAATTTGACTTCCAACTCCAATGTTGAAATTGGGTTGAGTTTGTTGAAACTTTGCTACTTCCAATGACTCCATGAGGAACATCCATTATTCAAAGAAACCCCTAATTTTCTTATTGAAGCAATAATAATTGTACATCTACATTATTAGGTTGCTAGATATACAATTTCATACTAGAAATTCTAAATTAGACTATCATTACTGCATTATTCTTTCTTGGATCCAAAGATATTAGTCTATTTGATTAAATCTTTAAATGAACACATTTTTTAAAATAAATATATTTTTTAAAAGGCAATGTTTTTAAAAAATTAATTATGGTGAGAATAATTTATATTTGATTATGAATTATAAAAATACTTTAAATAATATTAGTATTTGATCACACTATTAAAAATACTTCTAAATATATTTATAATGTATTTTTGAAAAATTATTTTTTAAAGCTTCTCAAAAATAGTTTCAACTTAAAAATATATTTTTTTCTTCTAAAAACTTGACTAAACATCTTAATTTTTAATTGTTTTTAAAAGAAATGACTTTGAAGAAATTTGGGCAAACAAACTATACTTTAGAAATAACACAAGAAATTGTTTATTATTAATGTCTTTTGTTCCTTTTTAGTTGATAGGTATACTAAAAATACTTGTTTCAAAATAGTTATCAATGCAGAAATTCAAGCAATAATTAATTTTTTTTTCAACTTTAACCTTAATACTTAAATCATTCTAGAATATGGAAAAAATGATTCTTGTATATTTTCAAAAAGCACTTATCAGTTAATAGAATTATATTAGTTACTCCCACTATTTCAAAATAAGTGGGAGCCTTTTGATTTTATTAACTGATAAGTGATGTTTTACATTATCAAGAAGACATTAATGATATTCTTCCAATTTTACCCTTATTTAAATGGAGAGAGTTTTATATAACCAAGAAAATACTAAAGAGTTGCATCTTCTTCAATATATTTATTAAGGTTAAGAGGGTAAAAATATATTTTACTTTCTACAAAATGAGTAGTTTTCTTAAGGGTGTATTCAAGCTAAAAAAAATCATTTATTTTGAAAGTGGGAGAGTAAATTATAATCCTTATTAATTTTTCTTAAAAAATGTGTAAACCTTATTTTATCAGGTAAAAGAGATCATGGGAGTAGTTTTTCCTAATATGTCCTTGTCGTTCAATAAATAAAGCATTAATTACGTTAAACATTTAGGTGAGAGATAAATGATACTACTCGGTCAGTTTCAAAATACGTGACATTTTTAGTTAAGAAACTATATATTTTTAAAAAATAAAATTCATTTTTAGTAACTTACCTTTAATAAATATATTTATCTCTTTAATAGTTTATAAGTCTCTCTTGATTTAAATAAAAGTGAAATTGAAAAAATATCATTAATACTTTCTTGATAATGTGATACACCACTTATTTTGAAATAAAATAAAAAGACTAAAATACCAACGGAGTAGTATAAACAAACATACTCTTGTAATTAAGGCTGTTAAGAGTATGCAGAAACTCTAAAAGACAAATAAAATGGAGTTTGGAATTAAGTACTTTTCTTGTTTGATGTTTAAATTCTAACTCAGTCAATAGTACTCAAAAAAAGCTTTGATAGAATTCAATGATGAAGGTTTATTTCCCACAAACGAACTACCATAAGGGTCATTGTACTCTATATATATTAGGTCACTCATTAAGGTGATAAATAAGAGAAAATCCCAAAGTAAAAAAGAAACGTAAAAAAAAAAACAGACCTTCGTGTGAGGGATAGCGTAAAAGTGAGGTTTCTGGTAATAGAGGTCAGGATTTTGTTCATGTGAAGAATGACGGATCAACCCAGCTTGTCTGGCGGACTCGAAATATTGGGTGATTGGCAGCTCGTTTGCCTTGTCCCACTCTCCAAATACTGGAATCTGCACTCCACTTCTTTTACACAACTCCTACAATATATATATGATTAATACTGTATCTACATGAACAAATTAATTAATTTGCACCATATGCAAGAGGAACTTACCATTTCCATCATCATGACCAACCAATGAAAGATGGGGAAAGTAGACAAAGGAAATGGATGGATTTGATCGAATTGCAGCCAGGGAAATAATTAATAGTAATTTCTTCTTCTATCTACTACTCTTTGTCAGCTACAGGTAAGTACTCAAAGATGGAGTTTAGTTTGAGTGGGTTTGTTGGTTGTGTGAGTGGGGCACATGGCATGAGGAGCTACCTATATAGGTTTCAAATAAGTTAGGTAGCATCACAATCTACATTTTTAAAGGTCAAGCAAATTAAAGGTTGCACTTTCAATATAGAACTAATTAAAATAGGACTTGAAAATTACTAAACTATGACATGAGTTCTACCTTTCTTTTTCACTATGAAATTAGTGAACATAATTTTTTTTTAGGCGGTACATTATCATTAACAAATATTAGTTATTTAATTCTTCACGGTTACTGAATTTGAACTCATGGACTGCCCCGGGAATTATGACCTCTTAGAAAAATGAATACTCTAATACGCAAAAATACAAAACCTGACTTTCTATCCGTTTTCACCATAAATTATCAATTTAGACCTAGGGAGTAGGGAATATGTGGTTCGAACACAATGGTAAAAACGTAATTTTGTAACTTGGACTAGAATTTTCTTAAACATTTTCCTATTAAAAAATAATATTTGTTTCATTTCAATTTGTTTGTTCTATTTTTTTTAATCCGTTTAGAAAAGAATTTATTTTTAATTAATGCTATACATAGTAATTAAATCCAAAACGAGTAATAGGTTAGCATTGGGTCAGATAAATAGTTTATGTTAAGTTTAAAATTATTAATTTTATGTGGACGGACAGAGAAAAATTCATGTGAACTAAATAAAATGTATTTTGTTGGCCAAAATTTAATAAAATGTAAATAAAATTTGAGGGATTTTTTTATTATTAAAAAATAAAAATTAATAAGTATAATTTTTAATAATTAAGGGACCTCGGGTGCAACGAACTCTTCGAAATTTTGTAAAGGATAAACTCTCACTAACGGAGAAAAAGAGGAGCAACTAAATTAGAGAAAAGAAGTAGTACACTTAATTGAAAACTCCAAACAAAAGTTATATAGTGTGTGTTGGGAAAAAAAACTTAAGAGAAAAAAAAAAGGTAACAAGAGAAACAAAGGACAAAAGGACTTGTCAGTGTTAACGTGCATGTGAACAGTGGAGTCCTATTAGTCTACCGTCAAAAGTAGTGAGGCTGAAAAGTAACTTTCGTTGACAATTGCCTATAATATATCTCCTCGGTGCACCCATACCGGAGATGATTTATCTGATCTACCAGCTCTTCTTCTTTTAAAACACTAGTTTTAGCTGCACGCAAAAGACAAAACACAAAAAGGCACCGTAGGTTGCGCCTAAATCTGGTGAGAAAGGCTTGTTGACCAAAAAGAACTTTTTTGACAATATTATAACTGCACCTTTTTTCATATGTTCTATAAATTATGAGTCTACAAATTTTTTCACTAGGTTACACACGATAAGAACACACGAGTAATAAAATAATAAGAAAAGTAACACACGATGTTTACGTGGAAATTTCTTTGCTCAAGGGAAGAAAAAACCACGACCTACCACGTAGGATTTCACACAACTCTACTAGATTTGAGCAACAAAGTTTACAGACTCTTGTAATTCTAAGAGATTAAGTTCTTAATCTCCCACTTGCAGCAACGTATTACAAGACTTCAACATTATAACACATAGTTAAGAAGACCAGTTAACTCTAACTGGAAAGCAAAAACAATTCTAGCTAAACTTCAACTAACTCTAGTTAACACTTTATCAAGAATCATTCGACAAGTTATCAAAGATAAGACTTACACAAACTCCATGATATCTAGATGTACAACTCAATAGCATCAACTCTAACAATATTCTTAACAATCAGAAACAAACATCAGCTCTATCAACCGGTCACTTGTTCTTGAGAGTAGAGAATATGCTTGAGGAGTGTGTGTGTTCTTGCTTTTTGAAAACTTGCTTTTTTGATTGTTCAAAAACTAGGATAAGTATTGAACACTTCAAAACAAGAAATCAATCTCATTGGTCTAGTACGTTTGACCTGCTGGGATAAGGCTGCCACTAGTACTGCATACCCACCAGCTTTGTGCAGAAAAAGTACTGTTGACAACTGGTGAGGGTTCCTACCAATTTCATCCAAACACGCCCTTCATGGAGAATCGAAACGAGGGAGCAGGTCCCATATGGTTCCGTCAATCATGAAAACTAACAATCTAATAATTTTCCCCTTTTTGATGATGACAACCATATCTACCAAAATTTCCAAAATTTCTTACCCCGATAGTAAGGACCAATATAATTTGTTAATCCTGTGTATATTCCCACTGCCTGTGTTCTCCCCACAACCTTTTCTTCCCAACTTTGTCTTCCCAACTGAGAGTCCAAACTTTTCTTCCAAACTAAGAGTCTTCCCCCTTTGGCATCATCAAAAAGCACCACAGTAAATCAAAACAAAGAAGTATAGATATGATAACTCATGGTTACTAGGAAAACACTAACATGAGTGAAATATAAGATAAGTAAAGAGATAGACAATAGACACAAGGCAAAAGATATGATTTCATTCATTCAGTCAGCATTACAAAAGACACTTAGAACAAAAACAAGTAGAAAAAATTTTGTAGCCTGCCATAACAAAGAGAAGAGGAGGATTGGTTTGGGAAACAGTCAACAAAACATCAGGAAGGAAGGGACGGGGAGAGATAGGTAGTTACGATCCAGATAACTTAGGTAAGAGAGTAGAGATGCGGTTATTAAAGGTCTCATAGGCTTGAAGCAACTTTTTAGGTAATTCCTTGACTTCTGCTTTAAGGGCTTCATTCTCCTATCGTAGACCAGAGACTAGACCGAGTTCCTCCACTGGGTTGGTCTTGAGTCGCACAATTTCTTCCTCCTTTTGAGCGAGTAAACTAGTGAGTCACTCAATTTTCGTAATGGATTTTTTCTGGGAGGCTATCATATCAGACACTAGGGATTGTCCCTTTACTCTTGCTCGTCTGGACACACACTTACACTCTTCAAGAGTCGTGAGTGAGAACATTTATTTTTTGAACCCAGCAATTCCCGAACCACATTCAACCTTAAAGAACTCAAAAACCTTGTTCAGCAAGAACCCATACGTGAGACTGTGTTTACCATCTTTGACAGTCATTATCTTGTGCAGATGCTCAATCATCACAACAGCCAAGTTGATTAACTGAAAGGTATTGAAGGCTTCCATCATGAACAAATCAGGCACACCGGCAATGGTTCTTTTCTCAGTTCTTGGAAGGAGAACCTTGTTGACAAACTCAAACAACATCTGATGTTCCCCTTTCATATGCTTTTTCAATACGCATTCACCAGTGCAATTTTCCAACTCGCAGATGAGAGAGATAAACTTTCTCCTTGCATATTCGTTGTCTATCGACCAGATCCCTTCAGCGGGCACATTGAGAATGGCACTGAGTATTTGCTCATTTAGCATAAATGTCACCCCATCTTGGTGTAGAGATCCCTTGAATTCTCTGTAAACTCAATCTTATGATAGAACTCTCTAACCTCTGACTCATGAAATTCAGGAACCGGAGGAAAAAACAAGTGCCTCCATGATTGAAAGTTCACCATTTCGACCAGTTTAGTCATACCAGCCAATTCCACAATTTCAGGGTCAAAAACTCTTCCACGCAGCACCTTTTGTGACTTCAGGATTTGTTGTCTTTCCTCCCTAGTCAGACACAGGGAAGACTCAGGTTGACACCTGACTCTGGAGGGAGCACCAGGTCCCCTTGTCTGATGGGTTGTGCTTTGAGGAATTGATGGAGAGTCCTCCTCTGTGTGATCTTCCACAACAACTTCCGATGCAACGTGTGCATACTTTCTCCTTTTCTGAGCAACAATCGTCTTCCCTTTAGAGACTGAAAGAGTCTCCTTCCTACTGGAACTGGGGACTTTTCCTTTTCCCTTTACCACAGTTCTCTTAGCCTTCCCCTTTTCACCATCACCCTTTCCTTGCGTCTCTCTTTCTTCCTAATCCACAACAATATCAGGTTGAATATCCTCCTATTTGATCACCATTTTATGTTTCATCTTCCCCCGCTTTGCTGTCTGAACTTGAATCTCCTTCAGGGCATTGTCCAAGATTTTATTTGCGGATGCTCTGGTCTGGTGTGTTCGAATCGAGTCCCCTGACTGGGCCTTTTAGGGGTGAGAGGTAATCTTTCAAACTTTCCATAAGAGAGGCTGCTCATTCTCACTACTCTCACTACCCTCAGCAACATCAGGGTTTGTAAGTATGTGGAGACTCTGTGGAGTCCCATCCCATTTAGGAGAAGGGGGAATCTCAGTAGAGGTTGTAGAGGGATAAGGAACTTCTGGCATAGGTTCTGATGTTGCAGCCCCAGGTTGGTCCTTTTCAGATGTCCCAACTATAAAGGTCGAAGGAGGGGTACAACCGAGATCCTGAGTGGCGAGAGGAGTAGCTGAAATGAGGTTTTCGAGGGCCGACTCTATCGCTTTGTTAGAAGGACCGGAGGGGTCATAAATCGAGGTTAAAGCAATGTTGAGGTCGGCAGGAGTGGGTTGACGGGGTTTCATGGGGGTTTTTGAAAAGGGGTTTTCAAAGGGGATAGAGAAAGGTGTAGATTCCACAGTTTCAGACACAATAGGGGAGGATGAGACTGGGTTTTTAGTTTGTTTGTAAGGAGAGGGAGATTGAGATATGGTTACAGTGGAGAGGAAGATAGAAATTACTGAAAGGAAAAAGAGGGTTTTTGAAGAGTAAGAAGAGAGAGAGAGTCTGGTTTTCTTCTGAAAAGGGAGGATTTGAAATGAAAACTGATGACAGTTGATGACTTTTAAACAGAGGGAACAACGTGTCTAATCAAGAAAACATTTGGACTTAAAGGGGTGAGAGAGAGACGGTGCTAGTAACCGGGTATCGGATGGAATAAACGGGAAAATAAAGCATAGGCAGTTCACAGACTATTTCTAATATCCGTTCATAAGAGAAAAAGTAATGTTAACCTGTAGGTAGGACCTGATCCCACCTTGAATTCAAATCAAGTGTGCTAAGCTTCTGTCTTGTCAACCTCTTGCTTCCTCACATCCACCAGGTGTGTATACCTGTGAGGGTATGGAATTGAGTTAAGCACACCATTTGCAACCTTGCTAGGATACTTGCAGCCTGATCATAGCCAAGAAAAGGAAAAACTTAATTCAGAAGGGAAAAAGAAGAATAAAAAGTTAATTCATCTTGATCAACCCCTGCTTCAGTCTGTTTCTCTCAAACTGGTCCCTGTTCAAGGCTTTAGTGAAGATGTCGATAATTTGATCTGCTATCCTACAGAACTCCACTCGAATGTTTCCCTTCTCCACATTGTCCCTTAGGAAATGATGTCGAATATCAATGTGCTTGGTCCGCTTGTGTTGCACAGGATTCTTGGCCATGTTGAGAGCACTTGTGTTGTCACACATTAGTGGAAAGCATTCAGTTAGAATTCCAAAGTCTTCCAGCTGCTGCCTTATCCACAATAATTGAGCACAACAAGATGCTGCTGTTACATACTCAACTTCAGCCGTAGAGAGTGCCACTGAATTTTGCTTCCTTATTCCCAAGAGACTAGTGAAGGGCCTAGGAAATGAGCCATCCTAGAGGTACTTTTCTTGTCAACCAGGTACCCAACATAGTCAGCATCGGAGTAACCAACTAGATTAAAGGAGCCTTCACAAGGGTAGAAGAGACCCAAGTCAATGGTTCCTTTGAGATATATGAGAATACTCTTAGCATCTTTCAAATGAGATTCCTTGGGACAGGCTTAAAACCGAGGACACATGCCTACACTGATCACAATATATGGCCTGCTAGCTGTTAGGTATAGAAGTGATCCAATGATTCCTCTATACATGGTTTCATTCACTGGAGGACCAAGTTCTTCATTATCTAGTTTTGAAGTAGTTCCGATGGGTGTATCAATTGACTTGGCATTATCCATTTGAAATCTTGTAAGAAGCTCCTTGATGTATTTCTGCTGGCTAATCATGTTACCAGTTTTGTCCTGCTTGACTTGTAAACCCAAGAAGAAGTTGAGTTCACCCATCATGCTCATTTCGAACTCATTCCCCATAAGCTTAGCAACATCTTCACATACAGAATTGAGAGTGGCTCCAAAAATGATATCATCCACATATACCTGAACAATGAGTAGGTTCCTCCCTCTAGACTTGAGGAAAAGAGTGTTATCAATTTTTCCTCTCTTGAACCCATTGTCTAGGAGAAACTTTCATAGTCTCTCATACCATGGTCGAGGGGCTTGCTTCAATCCATACAATGCCTTGTCCAGTTTGTACACATGATGAGGTTGATCAATGTCGTCAAAACCTGGGGGATGTTTCACATAGACTTCTTCCTTCAGGTATCTATTGAAAAAGGCACTTTTAACATCCATCTGGAATAGTTTGAATTCCATAAAGGAGGCATAAGCAATCAGCATTTGAATAGCCTCCATTTATTCCATAGGAGCGAAAGTTTCATCATAATCAATTCCCTCCTCCTGATTGTATCCCTGAACCACCAGTCTAGCCTTGTTTCTGGTAGTGACACCTTGTTCATTCAGCTTGTTTCTAAAGACCCACCTTGTCCCTATAACAATTCGATCGATTGGCCTTGGAACCAGATGCCAAACCTTATTTCTTTCAAATTGGTGAAGTTCCTCCTGCATTGCATTGACCCATTCAACATCTCCCAAGGCCTCCTTAATGTTTTTGGGTTCAATATGGTATATGAATGCTGAGGATGCAAACATGTTTCGAGTATTTAATCTGGTTTGCATGCTTGAGTACAGAGGTGATAGTAAGTTATCCAGTGGATGAGATGATCTATGTTTCCAATTGGATCTCCTTATGGATGATTCTCCATCTTCTGCACCTGGTCCCTCTTTTGGGTTGTTGTTTGCGTTTGTCCCCTCTTGTGGAACCTCTGCGCTCACATGTTCCTTTGTATCATTTTGGGGAACATGATTTTCATCCTGCCTTGGGTCTTTCACAAGCTGGCCTTCACTTTTCTCATCAGGTAGGTCACAATCAATTGCATCTCTTTGAGTTTGCCATAGTTTCTCAAGCTCATCATCATTGATCATGTCTGCATCTTTCAGCTTGCCGGTCTCATCGAATATAACATGAATGTTCTCCTCAACACATTGAGTTCTTTTGTTGTAGACTCAATATGCCTTGCTGTTTGAGGAGTAACCTAGGAAAATTCCTTCATCACTCTTAGGGTTAAATTTTCCTAGATTATCCTTGACATTGTTCAGCACAAAGCATTTGCACCCAAAAACTCTGAGATAGTTCAACATTGGCTTCTTCTTTTTCAACGGCTCATAGGGAGTTTTCCCTAGTAGGGACTGGATTATACATCTGTTCACCACATGTAAAGCAGTGTTGACTGCTTCTACCCAAAAGGATTTAGCTACACCTCCATCTATAAGTAGAGTTATAGTAATATCCATAAGAGTTCGATTTTTCCTTTCCACCACTCCATTCTATTGCGGAGTTCTGGGAGCAGAGAAATTGTGACTGATCCCCTTAGAAGCACAAAAGGCATCAAATTTGGCATTCTCAAATTCAGTCCCATGGTTGGACTTGATCCCTGAAATGTTGCAACTAAGCTTCACTTGTATTTGGTTTGCAAAAGATTCAAATACGGTGAATGTCTCATCCTTTGAGCGGAGAAACATTGTCCAGGTGTATCTTGAATAGTCATCAACAACAACAAAGATGAACTTATTTCCTCCACGGCTTGCAATTTTAACATATCCACACAAGTCCATGTGGAGTAACTCTAAAGGTATAGAGGTACTCACTTCTTTTTTATTCTTGAATGATGACCTGGTGTGTTTCCCTTTGACACAAGCATCGCATAGTTTATTCTGAGCAAATTTCACCTTGGGAAGTCCTCGAACCGAGTCCTTCGATACTAACTTGTTGAGAAGTATAGTGCTCACATACCCCAACCTTCTGTGCCACAGGGTAGCTTCACCTTCAACCACACTTAAACAAGTGAGGCCATCGCCAGCCACTGAGTTGAGATCAGCAACATACATACTCTTGCACCTGTTAGCAATCAGAACCACCTTTCCTGATTGAAGATCTGTCACCGTACATAGAGCTGAGATAAACTTGACCTCATTTACTTTTGTCAAAAATCCGAGACACACTCAGAAGACTATACTTCAACCCATTGACATAGAAGACATTTTCAATAGCATGATCGAGTGCCTTCCCAATCTTTCCAACACCAAGAATTTACCTTTTTTTCCATCTCCAAAAGACACCGTGCCCCCTTGACAAGCTTTGAGTGAGAGAAAATTCTCAATTTCTCCAGTCATGTGCTTTGAGCAGCCACTATCCATATACCATTTTTAACTTTTGCCTCTCACTCCTTCCTGCAAGAACGAATCATGTATTAGACTTGGGAACCCATTAAATCTTGAGTTCCCAAAATTGAGACAGAGGAAAAATCAAATTTCTTTTTTTCCATTCAGGCAGCCTGATTTGAGACACCTTAGGACCAGGTACCCTATTGTTCATCAATGTTTCCTGACCATTCACAGTCCTTCTTAAATAAATTTATCTTGACATGCAATTTGACTTGAGATGACCATTCCTTCCACAATGAGTGCACAACAGGTTGTTTGGATCAGATACATACTTGCTATGAGGATTATAGGGAGGATAGGTCTTTTTATATCCAATTCCTTCACCAGTGTTAGACCGCTGACTTGTCAACTTTTCCAAGATTTGAGAGGAGGCAGTCCATTTAAGAGACTTGTCTAGGTCAATCTTGAGTTTGACCAGTTCCCTCTCAAGTTTAGAATTTCTTTCCAACATGAGGGTGAGTTCCACCTGAGAGTTTTTCAATTTGGCTTCTAGCTCATTTTGAGAGTTTTCTACATCACTTCCAGTACCATTTTTAGTAAGAGAGTTTCTTTCAGACAATAATTCTTGGCATTTTTCATCTAATTCAGCTAGGCTAGTGATTAACACCACTTTCTCCGATTCAAGTTTATCGACACTCTTATTCAAGGCTTCCTTTTCTTTAGTGAGATCACAGAAAGAATCAATTAACACACTGGATAGGGATCTTAGTTATTTCAAGTTATAATCCTTCAGATTTTTCTTAATGTCAAGAAAAGTTACCTCCTCTTCTTCATCTACTTCTGAGTTGGCAATAAATGCAAACATCGAGTTGAATGGAGAATCATCATCTTCAACTGCCAAGCATCTTCTGGTGCTTCATCATTTTCTGATTCTCCGAATGAATCTCCCCATGCTGCCAAGGCCTTCTTGGCTATTTTATCAGTTGCTGCTCTTCTTTTGAATTTGTTTGGGACCCGGTCCTTCTTCCGGGTTTTATCAGCATTGGTTCTCAAGTACTCCTTGTAGTCAACCTTGTGCATAGGGAAGTCTTTAATAAAATGACATGGTTTTCCACATTTATGGCAAAGATCATTTGGACCAGGCCCCATATTTGCATTTGACTTCTTTTAAAATCCACCACTTCGCCTAATCATCTTTTGAAATCTCCTTGTTAAGTATGCTATGTCTTCATCATCCTCACTC
The DNA here is from genome assembly GCA_018107945.1 of Datura stramonium. Classification (NCBI taxonomy): domain Eukaryota; kingdom Viridiplantae; phylum Streptophyta; class Magnoliopsida; order Solanales; family Solanaceae; genus Datura; species Datura stramonium. Next base: position 161,485 of record JACEIK010000499.1, on the reverse strand, counting down.
GAATCTGCTTGAGCACTTTTGAGAGCCAACCCCTTGTCTTTCCTCGGGTCACTTCTACTCTGACCTTGCTGCCTCTTGAGCTCATAGGTTTTAAGATTTCCTATGAGTTCATCCATGGTAAGAGTATCGAGATTTCAATCTTCAGTAATAGCATCCACCTTACTTTCCCATGACTTGGGAAGAATGCTGAGAATCTTCCTCACCAGCCTGCTTAGCTTTATGACCTCTCCCAAATAGTAGAGCTCATTTGTGATCGAAGTGAATCTTGTGTGCATCTCTTGAATCGATTCTCCTTCTTTCATTGAAAATATCTCATATTGAGTAGTAAGCATGTCTACCTTGGATTGTTTGACCTGACTGGTCCCTTCATGAGTTGTTCTAAGGCAATCCCAGATCTCCTTGGCTGTCTCACATGCTGAGATTTGGTTGTATTCATTTAGACCTATGCCACAAATCAGAAGTTTTTTGGCCTTGTAGTTCTTCTCAATTTGTTTTCGATCACTATCATTGCACTCTTTTCTTATCTTGGGGACAGATGTGGTAGTCTCTCCTTCGGTTACTGTCTTCATGGGAACATAGGGACCATCTAGAACAATATCCCATAACTCACTGTCTTCAGCCATGATGAAATCATGCATTCGAGTCTTCCACCATCCATAGTATTGTTCATGAATCTAGGGGGTGTTGTAGTAGACTGTCCTTCTTCTAGATTTGGTGGTGCTACCATGTTTTATAGGATTCTTTCTAGGTGTAAACCTTTTAGAAAGAACTTTCTCTGATACCAATTGATAAATTATATGAGTCCACCACCGCACTCAGGACCAGGTCTTTTCACTAGGTTGCACAGGATAAGAACACATGAACAGTAAAACAATAAGGAAAGTGACACACGATGTTTACGTGTAAACCTCTTTGCTCAAGGGAAGAAAAAACCACGACCTACCACGTAAGATTTCACACAACTCCACTAGATTTGAGCAACAATGATTACATACTCTTGTAATCCTAAGAGATTAAGCTCTTAATCTCCCACTTGCAATAACTCTATTATAAAACTTCAACATTCTAACACATAGTTAAGAAGACCAACTAACTCTATCTGGAAAGCAAAAGCAATTCTAGCTAAACTTCAACTAACTCTAGTTGACACTTTATCTAGAATTGTTTGACAAGTTATCAAAGATGAGACTTACACAAACTCCATGATATCTAGATGTACAACTCAATAGCATCAACTCTAATAATGTTCCTAACAATCAGAAACAAACACCAGCTCTATCAATTGGTCACTTGTTCTTGAGAGTAGATAATATGCTTGAGGAGTGTGTATATTATTGCTTTTTGAAAACTTGCTTTTTTGATTGTCCAAAAACTAGGATAAGTATTGGACACTTCAAAACAAGAAACCAATCCCATTGGTCTAGTACGTTTGACCTGCTGGGACAAGGCTGTCACTGGTACTGCATACCCACCAACTTTGTGCAGAAAAAGTACTGTTGACAGCTGGTGAGAGTTCCCACCAATTTCATCCAAACACGCCCTTCATGGAGGATCTAAATGAGGGAGCAGGTCCCATATTATTTCGTCAATCATCAAAACTAACAATCTTACATGTCCATTCACTAATTTTACTTTAATAGATGATGGATGGTCCAACCGATTGCACACCCAACCCTGATTTTTATGATTCACACCTTCAATCTAGGGAATGTTTGGTATGAAAAGAAATATTTTTAAAAACAATATTTTCATTATTAATTTCTCTAAATCTTTTACGAAAACAACTTTTTTGAAAATTAGTAAAACTAGTTTCGCCGGTAAAAGTAAAAAAAATAAGTATCATAAGTCTGTTTTATGCCTGATTATGAGCCTATTTGTATACTTATTTTAAGAATTTTTCAAGTAAAAATAATTTTTAAGCATTTTTATAG
>JACEIK010000499.1:143551-154904 GCA_018107945.1 Datura stramonium | reverse complement strand
ACAAATTTACCCTCAAAAATTTAATAATTCATGTTTTATGATAACAATAGCTACCACTAGAGCATTGGTTTGGCACCTTTTGAAGCCTTGTATGAGATAAAGTGCAGGTCTCCAAATGGGTGGTTTCATGCGTTTGAGGTGAGGCCTTGGGAGATAGATTTGTTAAATGAGTCATTAGAAAAGGTTCGAATAATTCAGGACCATCTGGTAGCTGCTCAGAGTAGGCAGAAGCAATACACAGATAAGAAAGTCAAGAACATGGAGTTCATGGAAAGGGAGCAAGTGCCGCTCAAGGTGTCCCCCATGAAGGGGGTGATGAGTTTCAGAAAGCGGGGCAAGCTTAGCTCCAGGTATATTGGCCAGAGAGGTTCGAAAGATGAGGTCCAAGGAGATTCAGACAATAAAAGTCCAGTGGAAGGACCGTCCGGTGGAAGAAGCAACTTGGGATACTGAGGCTGATATGCTGGTCAAATATCCCAGTTGTTCATAGAATCTAGTACATATTATTCCTACTTTTGTATAGACCATTCGGGGACGAATGGTATTTTAATTGATATATGATATAATGATTCGGACGTCGTTACCAGATGATTAAGAGCATAGAACACTAAAAACTGGCTAAGGAGGAGATAGGGAGGTGGTGAAATAAACTAAGTATAGAACTATGCATTTTTGTGTAGCTACTGCTCCGAGGGACCGCTATAGCGGTGGTATTCACTGTAGTGAGACCATGGTAGCGCTCGGAGTCCCGCCGTAGAGAAATGAGGGAGTAATCACAGGAACTTTCACAACAATCCTATGACCGTTGTAGCAGAAGACTGACCACAACAGTGAACAACGGGAGTTAGAAAGTGGGTTTTAAGTGAAAATTACGGGGTTTTACTCCATTATTCTCAAAAACTCGACCAGAAGGACTAAGGGACAAAAAAATTATCCAGAGCAATGAACTACTCTTCGAAGGTAAGAATCTGAATCCTCTTACTCAACTTCAATTAGTGTTGATCCTAGATTACTTGTGGACCTTTAATGGTTGAAGTTATATAAAGAAAAAACCTTAAGTTGATGAACTAGGGGCTAAGATTGTAGGGAAGTATGGGAGAGTTGATTGTTGAGATTTTGAGTAATGTTTACTTCCTAGGGTCCCTCTTGTCAATGTTGATGGGTTAGACAAGGTGAGGACCTAGAACTAGGTGGAAAGGAATGGTTTTATATTAAATTTCCCTAAAAAGAGAAGGGTTTGATCGAATTAGTCCCTATCTTGAGGAGTGATTAACCAATGATTATACGTGTGTAGATTTCAAACAATCCGAAGCATTGAGGAAGGGCAAAGCTCCTGCAGAGCAGTGAAGCCGATAATTTTGAGTAATCGAGGTAGGTTATGTTTTATAGGGATAAACCTATATAATGGAATGTATAGTGTGTAATGTTGATATACAATCAGTCTTCGGACTTTTACGTGATATGTGAGTCTATTGTTGTTAATTTATCTTAAGAATGTGACTAAGATATGATATTGAATTGTGATGACTTATTTAAGAGATTGTGTATATATGTTAATGTAATTACTTGTACTGAATGGTTAGTAAAGTGACCACACTCCGTTAATGAGAGAATTGTTAATTGATGATAGCTTATTTGAAAAGTAGATTGTAACTTTCTGTAGGATGCAATGATGCACTTGACATTCCTTTTATGAGAATGATAAATGAAAAGATTTAACATCCTAAAATGAGAGGCTCGAGCCTGAGGGGAGTATCGGGGCGAGTGAATAACAATATTTGAGTGGCTCGTGTCCGAGGGGAGCATCCAGACAAGCTTATGAATGGGAGCGGGTGCCATGCCGGCATAGTATATGGTTTCTAGAGTCCCCTATAGTTCAAGACTTGATGGGCAAAAATAAGACCCTCTTGCATGTGTGTACATGATTCGTGTGGTTGAGTGTTATGGAGAGATGGCGGAGGTGTGTGCTCGTCATATTACCCTTGGTTGTGTTGTTTGCGTATTGTTTGTGATTTCATTTATATTCATGACGTGGATGTGAAACATGCTACGAGAATGTGCAAAATTATTATGGATATGGATTTATGGAGTATGTGTAATATTAACTGTTGATCTAATGAACTGTGGGATGAATGAACTGAGAAGGGTGCAACACGTCGAGCTACTGCCTATGCAGTGTGGCTGCAGCGAAACCATTTCTGCTGCGGTGAGACCACTGTAGCTGACAAGTGACCGCTGCAGCGAGAGGCCTAATCCAGTGAGCAGGTCGGCTGATTCCTATAGAGCTACTGTTCATAAAATGGCTTGTATTTCTGTCTAAAGTTGAGGATCCCTTTTTATATCTCTATTGCTGTAATTATCAATTATTATGTAAGGTTGGCCGATGATGCCTACCAGTATTCTGTCATGTACTGACCTTACCCACGCATTCTTTTCTGAGTGCAGAGTTCGAGCCCGGTAGTTCTTCACGCCTTCACCTGTAAACCAGAAGCTTTTTGTGGATTGAGAAGGTGAGCAGATGAGGACGCAGATCACTCCTTCATTACAGATGTCCTTCTTTCGGATATTCAACACTTTATTTCATTTTTAGTTTTGGTTCCTTAGTTGTGGAAACAAACATCTTGTGCAATGACTTTCAGGTCTTGGGTATAATTTTTTTCTTTGTAATGTTGGTTTAAGTGATTGATTCATGATGTGAAGTTATTTCAATAATTAAAGATAGCATTTACCTTTTTGCATGTGTCATTTTGGGGGTAGTATCGGGATTCATTGGTTCGTCCACCGGAGGGTTAGTGTGTGCGCCAATCACGGTCATTTGGATCGTGATAATGTCATTCATTACTTTTTGAAATTCCAAAGGAGCATTTTTTATCCCAAAGGGCATAATATTCCACTCAGATTACCCAAATGGTACTGTAAATACAATTTTGTATCGATCTTTGGGATCAATTTGGATTAGCCAAAATCTTGATTTCAAATCAAACTTTGAGAAAATTGTGGCAGCATGTAGCCGGTAGAGTAAATATTTCTTGTTAGGAATAGGATTCTAATCCAATGGAGGGCATAGTTCAAAGGCTTATAATTGATGACGAAGCGAGGGACTCCTCATTTAATCTCAAAACTTTTGTTGATGTAAAAGGCAGCACAACTCCAAGGGGATTTGCTTGGAGAAATGATTTGTTTGTGAATGAGATAATTAATTTATTATTGACAATGGGTGGTTAGAGTGGTTCATTTGTATAGGGAGAGGTTTTGTGGAAATTATTTTTTCATCAAAGTTAGGTTTGTAAGGAAGCCTAACCATGTGTTTTTTGCAATTCTAGAAGGCTGTGGGTAAATTTGCACAGAGTTTCTTTTGAATTTGTGTTTCAAGGACCTTGATTTTGGATTGAAGGAGAGGTTCTTGAAGTTGCTGTTGTAGCCTATGAAAAGTTACCTCTTATTTGAGGAAGTTAATCTGGGCTTCCTTATGCTTCAATGTAGACAAGATTCTTCTTACTGGGGGTTTGTCACAAGGAAGGAAAATGTTGTTGTAATCGATTTCGATTTCTTTATGAGTGACCCTAAATGGGATGAGTACTTCAACAAAAGGTGTGCCTAAGATTACTGGATTAATTATGTCCTTCACCAGTATGAATGAAGTAGACGCCGACAAGGTAGAATTTCTTATGGAAGTTCTTACTTCAACATCAAAGAGCTTATAGTTAATCCCTAATCTATTGCCATTAGCAGCTTTAAGGGCCTCTTTGAGTTTTTAAAAGTATTTGGTTGGGATGATACCTTCTTCGACACAATTGAGTTCTGCACCAGTAAAGCGCAATTGTGTCTAAAATGAATGATTTATTGACCACTAAGGTTACCCTAGTATGCCATCATCAGATAGAAATTCGAGAGAGATAATTGATAATGTCTCCCTGTTTGGCTTCCTGAGCAGGTTGTTCAATCTCTATTTGTTTAGAAAGATCGGTCATGGTAGAGAATTTCTGGAGACAATTCAGTCTAACTCTTGCCTAACTTTGATTTGCCGGATTTCTTCCTTATGGATACTATCTATGTTTAGAGATCATGAACAGTAACTACCTTTAATTTGTTAAATGGAAATCTGTTCAAAACATCAGTGATATTGTAAGTGTTTACTATGTGGGGATGAGAAAAAATATTGGAGGAAGATGTGGAGGGTTTATCTAGAGCCTTTTTGAGTTGATCTAGATGATATCTTTTTTGGTCAGGGTATTATAGGTTGCATATAACCTCTAGGAGAAGATTTTGTTCTTTTGAGAGAACATTGATCTCAATTTGGCTATTTTGGTCTTCTTGGCCAGACCGGGAGGAATTTAAGTCATCATTTTCAATTTGGTTAAAATCTTGCTCGAACTCATCATCAACACTATAAGAGTCCTCTTGAAGTAAGAGATGTTATATCTGGTTGAGGACTGATTCCTCCAGATTGAGCTTTCTTACTCTTTTGGCAAATTTGCAGTATTTTGCAATATGACTAAGTCTATTACACCTATAACATTTGCCATCGTTGGGGGCAGGAAGAACTGGCTTCTTAGTTGTACGCTGATGTTTCAGAGGAGAAGATTTTGATTTACTAAACCTAGGAGCATGAGGTCTAGATGAGGAGACTTCCTTTTTAGGAGTCAGATATCCATGGGTTTTCTTTCTACACGGGGGTAGACCAATTCGCATAAACTTCCTAGATCTCTGTAATATCCCAAAGGTTTCTAAGACTAGACTCGGGATTTAAAATGTGATCAACTGAAAATGTTTTAAAAATGACTCAGAACAACTCATGGTCCGATTAGTGGGAAGGAGTAATGAGTCATGGTATCACTCGTTGTCAGAATCTGCAGTAGGAGGCCCATTAGTAACGAGTTAAGGTACGATTCATGGGATTATGTCACGAGTCGTAGGATGAACCGTGGTCAATAGACATAAAGGATCTTTCGTACATCAATTTATAGGGAATGAGTCTGGGTATGACTCGTAGGGTAAAACAACGAGTCGTCGCCTGCACCCGTGAGGAGGAAATAAGGATCTTGGAAGCATTGACCACAGGTGGACCTAACGGCTCGTAGGTTGGTGGTACGAGTCATGGTCTGACCCGTGGAAAACTTCAAAAAAGTCAGGGAAAACAGTGGTGACTATGGATGGTAACCACGAGTCGTGGTATGAAGGTACGACTCGTGGTGTGAGTCATGCCATCTGGCAGCGTAAAATCTTTTATAATTTAAGTAAGGGCATTTCCATAATTCCTAAGCTCCTAAGCCTTAAACTATATCGTTTTACGCTCTATTAGGAAGGTTTTAAGAAGGTTTAGGCTATTCTAAATCATTCTCTCCCATGCATGCAAGATTAGAGGGTTCCATTGAAGATCAAGTCTAAGAATTCCCCTAGTTCTTCCCAAATCTCTTGGGATTTCATGGAAAGGTGTAGAATCAGCATACCAAGGTATGTAGGGTCATGAATGAGAGTTTCTCTTTACTCGCATGTCCAATCACTTCTCAAGATCATGAGTTCAATTGTATGATCTTATGGGGTTTTAACCTAACTTATGAAATTCTATATGTTTAATTCATGGGTCAATCCCCTTCATGCTTCAAATGATGTTTTAAGATCACTGGGTAGTTTTTATGCACAAATTGATTATAAATTCATGATTTCATATTTTAGAATTATTATTCCCAATTATGCAAGTTCCATGAAAAGTCAAGTTTATGATCTATGTTTTCAAATATGATGAGATATTTAGCATGAAAGAATGTTTATGATTACCCATGTATGAATCCATGATTTTGACTATCAAGTTTATTTCGAGTATGTTAAAGTTTGGGCAAGCCCATATAATTTATGCATGTTTCATGATTCAGTTCAATTTTATAATATTAGCTTACCACATAGTTTTGGAGTCGATACTCCCACTTTCAGCTTGTGGTATGTTTTGAGCCAAGGCTCCACATATTCAGATTTTAGACTATGCATGTTATTACATTATCAACTTTTTTGAAAAATGATGGTTTCAGCTTTTTTGGAGAACGATGGAGAGCATTTGCATGTTTTTGGGAGCAGTGTCTAGCACCGAGTAGGTTAGGAGTTCAAAAAAATCCCGAGCCTCAGAACTAAGTGCCAATGTAGGATTATTTAGTTACTTTGGGACCTCCCTTATGAGATTTCCGCAGACCGAATGGGCCTTCAACTTGATATCAATATCATGGTAGCATCTTAGCCTTGGCAAGGCATTGGACGGCTCTTCCCACTTGAGTGTAATAGTTGGGATCACATAAGCTCTATCGTGATAGTGTCAGTTATATGGGAGTCTCCCATTGTTCCTCATGATTTCAGTTATGCATGTTCATCAATTATGATATTATGTTTTCAACAGGTTTGACCCAATGGTCAATTTATCAGTTTTACTTATGAAAATTAGTTTCAGCTTTGGTCATTTGATTCAGTTATAAAATTCAGCTTATGTCTAATCATGTTTTCAGATATCAGCATGCAGTCCTTACTCTCAGAATCTTATATGATATGATTTATGTTATGAATGTTTTCAACTTATACTTACTTATCTTGCTTTACTTACCTTGCATACCCATTACATTCCAAGTACTGGCCGCATACCCTATGCTGTATCATTTCATGATACAGGCTCAGACATTCAGACTCAGTCGGGCCGCTAGCCAGCCTCCAGTATTTATCCAGACAACTTGTTGGTAAGTCCTCATCCTTTGAGGACCTTCAGTTAGTTGAATGTTGTTATTTTCAGTTTCAGACTTCTAGTGAGCTAGTTGGGGTGTTGTCCCATCAACTCGTCAGTATGTTAAAGGCTTTCTAGACATAGAGTTGTATATTTCGCATCAGATTCGATGTTTTGATGTTTCCATTGGATAGATGTTTTACTGTTCAAACTTTCACTATTTCAGAATTTAGTTTTCCTCTTTGTGTATATTGAGCTTTAGTTATCATGTTCATGCCATGGGTCGACTTGAGCCATTTATGGTTCTAGGTTCCGTGTCTAGATCTGGGCCTATGTTCGAGCTGTGAGAAACTTGGTATTAGAGCAAAGGTTCAGTGTGTCCTAGGGTTTCTAAAAGCAACATTAAGTAGAGTCATTTTCATGAGTGTGAAACGCGCCACACTTATGAAGAAGAGGCTACAAAATGTCTTAGGAAATTTCCCTTCTTTCATGATCTATGTCGTGTAATGAAGTATCTCTCTATCCTTCTAACTCGTTCTATACACATTTGCAGAATCATACCTTATCACCGAGTTAAAAAAAGAAGGAAGGCAACCAAAATGGAAATGGCCATGAGGATGGAAATAGAGAAGGGCACCAGCAAGCCCACCAGCCCCAGCAGATCATGTGCCCGAGCAAGTTGCCCATGATAAGTTTAGGGTATCTATTCATATGTTGGCACAAGCGTTGACCGCTCAAGTCAATCAACAGGCAGTGGCTCATGTTCCCCAGAATGGGAACACAACGGCGGTTAGAGTCAGGGATTTCCTCAGGATGAATCCCCCTGAGTTTCTTGGGTTGAGAGTGGATGACGACCCATATGAGTTCATAGAGGAGATCAAGAAGATCACCCAGATTATGGGAGTGAGGGGCGAGGAGTATGCATACCTAGCCTCTTATTAGTTGAAGGGGTCGCTCATATTTGGTACAGGTAGTGGAAGGATAGCAAGGGAGTCGGAGCGATTCCCATTGGTTGGGATGAGTTTCTTACCGCATTCTTAGACCGATTCTTTCCCCGTGTGATGCGGGAGATCAAGGAGGCCGAGTTTGTGAATTTAAAGTAGAACAACATGACCGTCCAGGAGTGTGCTCTAGAGTTCACTCGATTGTCCAAGTATGCGCCGAAGATGGTGGCCAATCAGTGGTCTCGGGTGTGCAGATTTGTGAATGGGGTGGCGAATTACTTGGTCAAGGATTGCAAGACCACTATGCTATATTAGGACACTGAATTCTCCCAATTGGTCTTGTATGCACAACAGGTAGAGGCGGTGCAGATGAGAGAGATGGAGAGAGAGAGAGGCCAAGAGGGCCAGGATAGATAATTTTGGGTTCTCCCAGCACAGGTTTGGTGGTGGAAATTGTCAGTAGTCCCACCAGAGGTCATCAGCTCTAGTGTCGTCTCAACCAGCGTGCCATCCAGGTCTTGGCATGATCAGAGGGACGGATATCAGGCTTTCGAGGTCAGGGGAGCTAGTCTGTAGGGCCCAGCATTCTAGTCTGTGATAGGTATGGTAGGGGGCGCACCGGTTAGTGCTTAGCAGGTTTAGGGGCATGTTTTTGGTGCGTTAAGCCCTTCAGCCAGACAGAGCCTTAGTAGAGGTCGAGACCCAGCTTCCAGCTCTGTAGCTCCACCAGCACGCTCAGCTCAGCAGGGTGCATCCACCAGTGTAGGTGGTGGTCAGCATAAGAATAGGTTTCATGCCTTATCATTTTGTCAGGAGTAGTAGGTCCCTCTAGATGTGGTTACTAGTATGTTATGAGTATTTCATCTTGATGTTTATGCATTGCTAGACTAAGGGGCCACCTTATCTTTTGTGATGCCTTATGTTGCTAGTAGTTTCAGAGTTAGTCCCAAAATCCTATCATAACCCTTCTCAATCTCTACTCCAGTCGGTGACTCAGTTATAGCTCGATGAGTGTATAGAAATTACCATATCTCAGTCCTTCAGAAAGTCACCTCAATAGATCTAGTAGAGTTAAAAATGACCGACTTTGATGTTATCTTTGGTATGGATTGGTTTCATGCATGTTTACCCTTGGTAAATTGTAGAATCGTGCAGTAGAGTTTCGATTTCCAGGTGAGCCAGTCCTAGAGTGGAATGGTATTTCAGCTGTGCCTGTAGGCCGCTTCGTTTCCTACCTTAAGGCTAGAAATATTATTTCTAAGGGTTGCGTGTACAATCTAATTTGGGTTAAGCATGTTATGCCCGAGACCCCAATTCTCCAATCAGTTCCTATAGGGTGTGAGTATCCGAAGGTTTTTCCAAATAATCTACCAAGAGTCCCTCCCAAGCGGGAGATTGACATTGGTATTGACCTTCTTCCCGATTCGCAGTCTATTCCTCCTTATAGAATGGCTCCAGGTAAGCTAAAGGAGTTGAAAGAGCAGTTGAAGGATCTCCTAGACAAGGGTTTCATTAGACCTAGCAAGTATCCATGGGGTGTATCAGTTCTCTTTGTCCGAAAGAAGAATGGTTCTCTTCGTATGTGCATTGACTATCGATATTTGAACAAGGTTACAATGAAGAACAAGTATCCCTTCCCTAGAATTGATGACTTGTTTGACCAACTTTAGGGTGCCAAGTGCTTCTCAAAGTTATATCTCAGGTTCGGTTACCACCAGCTCAGTGTTAGGGAGAGTTACATCTCGAAGACAGCTTTCAGGACTCGGTATGGTCACTATGAGTTTGTAGTTATGTCATTTGGACTAACGAATGCTCCTACAACTTTTATGGATTTGCTGAATAGGGTGCTCAATCCATACTTGTAAATGTTCGTGATTGTGTTCATAGATAACATTCTCATATACTCTCGGAGCGAGGAGGAGCATGCCGCTCATTTGAGGATTGTGCTACAGACTCTCAAGGATTGCCAACTGTTTGCTAAATTCAGCAAGTGTGAGTTTTGGCTGAACTCAGTAGTATTTTTGGGCCATGTGGTGTTAAGTGAGACTGTACAAGTAGACTCCCAAAGGATAGAAGCTATAAAGAATTGGCCTAGACCAGTTAATCCTTCGGATATCAGGAGTTTCTTAGGTTTAGCTGGCTACTACAGAATGTTTGTCGGAAGATTTTCATCCATTGTGGCACAGTTGACTAAGTTGACCCAGAAGAAAGTCAAATTTCACTGGTCGAATTCCTGTGAGAAGAGTTCTTAAGAGCTAATGACTCGGCTCACTTCAGTCCTAGTATTGACCCTACCTGAGCGTACAAATAGATTTGTGGTGTATTGTGATGACTTTAGGGTTGGTCTTGGTTGTTTGTTGATGAAGCATGGTAAGGTCATTATGTATGCCTCTAGACAAGTTAAGAATCATGAGAAGAATTACCTGATCCATGACCTAGAGTTGGCAGCGGTAGTGTTTGAATTGAAGATTTGGAGACATATTTGCATGGGGTCCATGTGGATGTGTTTATGGACCACAAGAGTCTTCAGTATGTGTTTACTCAGAAGGACCTGATTTTGCAGCAAAGGAGGTGGTTAGAGCTTCTCAAGAACTATGACATGAGTGTCGTTTTTCATCCGAGCAAGCCAATATAGTGGCGGATGCTCTTGGCAGGCTACCCATGGAGAGTGTTTCTCATATGGAAGATGGAAGGAAATAGTTAGTGAAGGATGTCCATATACTTGCTCGATTAGGGGTTCGCCTTGTAGATTCAATGGATGGTGGTGTCGTTATTCAAAATGGCTCAAAATCTTCTTTGGTGACTAAGGTCAAGGCTAGAAAAGATGAGGATCCTATTTTGGTAAAGTTGAAGGAGGCAGTACAGAATCATAAGGTAGAGGTCTTCTCCCAAGGGGAGATAAAGTACTTCAATGTCAGAGTCGTTTGTGTATTCCAGGGTTAATGATTTGAGGGAGTGGATGTTGCATGAGGCTCATGGTTCCCGATATTCTATACATCTAGGTGCCACCAAGATGTTTTTTGACCTATGAGAAGTCTATTAATGGAATGACATGAAGAAGGACATAGTGGAGTTTGTGGCCAAGTGTCCGAATTGTCAATAGGTGAAAGTGGAGCATCAAAGACCAGGAGGTGTGCTACCAGACATCAGTATCCCCACTTGGAGGTGGGAAAAGATCAATATGGACTTAATCAGAGGGTTACCTCGTACACGTTGACAGTATGACTCTATTTGGGTGGTTGTGGGAAGGTTGACTAAAGCAACTCATTTTCTACCGGTCAAAACTACCAACTCAGCAGAGGATTATGCTAAATTGTACATTCGTGAGTTAGCTCAGTTGCATGGATTTCCTTGTCTATCATATCATATAGAGGTACTCAGTTCATTTCACAATTTTGGAAGTCGCTTCATAAGGGACTTGGTACTTACGTCAAGCTTAGCACAACTTTTCATCCGCAGACGGATGGTCAAGACGAGCGGACCATTCAGATTCTTAAGGATATGTTGAGTGCATGTGTGATTGACTTCAAAGGTAGTTGGCATGATCATTTACCTCTTATCTAGTTTGCTTACAACAACATTTACCACTTTGATAACGCTCAAACTCACACTTGTTCGGCTGTCTGATGACTACACGCAAGTGCACGTGGTCGAACAAGTAGTAAGTGGCTCAAGTAAGCCAAGTATCGATCCCACAAGGACTGGACTA
>JACEIK010000499.1:46744-58350 GCA_018107945.1 Datura stramonium | reverse complement strand
AATTGAGAGTAGTGTACTCCCATATTTATATAGTCAATCCTTCTACCCCGTGATTTTTCCTTCTATATATTTTCATTATTTATTATCATATCAAACTTTAATTGTGATGTTTTGTCCTACCAACATTGTCAACCTATTGTTTTAATTTTTAAAATGTAAGTGGGAATAAATGTTTCCTCTTTATTGTTGCTAATAATGTTTATGGCGTCTTATATTGAAAGTCAATAATGGGACAGTGCTAATTAATCCATTAATATTACAATTTGGAGGCACCTACCAAGAACATTTCTTTTTTTTGTAAATTCAATTGGATATAATTTGATCTGTATATATAATTAATTATTGTATGAATATACATACATGAAGAAGTTTACATAACATTGTACGTAATTTAAAGAACATGTTACAACACGCTTTTTTTTCATTCACTTATAATGAAAAGTTACTTTGTTATTCTATAGGTAACCTCATAGTGTTTAGTATTTAGAAATTAAACTCGTCATAAATAATATTGGTTATTAACAAATAAATTATTACAAAAAAGATAGCAACGAATAAATATTAAAAGTTAACTGTTATGAATGTATGAAGCCAGATTAGTCAGAGGAAAATGAGAGGATAGGCAAGATCCTAGACAGCAAAAAATGCGGTTAATTTCCACCATTAGCTTTGCAATTTCTAACCAATTTCTGCTTTAAAAGTTTCAGCTTTGTTCCCTATTCTTCCTCAGTTTTTCCTTTTTTCTTCTTTGTGTATATTGAAATTCTAGCCAACTGTTCCAGGACCTTCCTCACCCCTAAAATTTTAAAGTAACTCTCTCTTTTCCTATGATTTTTGCATCTCATTGTCTTAATGTTTGGATTTTGTTCAGTTTCTGATTCGAAGGTTTCAATTTTTGGTCATAGGTATTTCATAAAAAATGGCAGATGGTGAGGATATCCAGCCACTTGTCTGTGATAATGGTACTGGAATGGTTAAGGTACGAAATACTTTTAACACGTTTTAAAAAATTTCAAATGGATAAAATGTCATTAAAGATAAAGCTCGGAGCATTAAACTTTCGTTATATACGAATTGACACTAGATCATATTGACTTTTCACCAATTTATACTGGAAGGTCGCCCATTTATTTTTTTGGCCATTTTAACAAAAACATGTTGCTGAAATTTCTACGCAACAAATTTATGACGACTTGCCAGAATTATTAGGATTTGTAGCACGATTTTTGACGATCGTCAGGATTTATGACAAGTCAATCTGATGAACTTTATGTCGATCTGTCAGAATCGTCAAAGATTTGATTATCAATTTCTGACGATCGTCAGGATTTGTGACATCATAACCTGATAAATGAGATCAATGCATGTTGCTAAATTTTCTACACGACAAATTTATGACGGCTTGCCAGAATTATTATGATTTATTGGATAATTTTTTGACGATCGTCAAGATTTTATGACAAGTCAATCTGACAAACTTTATGACAGATCTGTCAGAATTGTCAAAGATCTGATTGTCGATTTCTGACAATCGTCAGGATTTGTGACAATATAACCTGATGAATTAGATTAACATTTAAATGGTGAAGATTTGATGTCCCATTTTTGGCTGCAAATCTATATTACTTAAACATTCCTAAACGAGATCAACACTTAAATGGTGGCACTGAAAGATCTTATTTGTGCAAATCAGCCTTTTTTTTTACTACATGCAACCTTATGTTGTATTTCTGCGAGAGGCTAATACCACGACTTAAACACGTGATCTTTCGATCACATAGTGACAACTCTTACCAATTATGCATTTCCTCTTTTTGACTTGTGCTATGTCATTTGGTAGGCGGGATTTGCTGGAGATGACGCTCCAAGAGCTGTATTTCCTAGCATTGTTGGTCGCCCTCGTCACACAGGAGTAATGGTAGGAATGGGGCAAAAAGATGCATATGTAGGAGATGAAGCTCAATCCAAACGTGGTATTCTCTCTTTGAAATACCCAATTGAGCATGGTATTGTTAACAATTGGGATGATATGGAGAAAATTTGGCATCACACTTTTTACAACGAGCTTCGTGTGGCGCCAGAGGAACACCCTGTACTGCTCACTGAAGCACCTCTTAACCCCAAGGCTAATCGTGAGAAGATGACACAAATCATGTTCGAGACATTCAATACTCCGGCTATGTATGTCGCCATTCAAGCTGTTCTTTCCCTTTATGCCAGTGGCCGTACAACAGGTGAACAATTTCTCCTATTTCATCATTTTCATTCCTCTGTGTATATGTATATATATGGTAACAATTAGTTTGGATCGAGTTCTAATCATGTTAGTTCGTTTACTTCAGAGCGATGCAATCTGCGAGTACTTCAGTCCTGTCATATATTTATATGCTAGTGGAAAATATAGAGACTTGTTATGCTTTTTACCTTTATTTTATATAATATTGGACTTTAAATTGAGTAGACATAAATTGTGAAGATTCATAAAATAGTCGAAGTCGACCCCAGCTTGTTTGAGATTGAAGTGCAGTTCGTTGTTGCATTCCATTCTCATCAGCTGAGTGAACATTTTCTTTTAACTTGGCACGAAGAAAGTAAGCAAGAACCGTGAAAACTTTTTTTGCACAACTTTTTGTCAATACAAAACTGTTCTAAGAAACATGGAGAACCTAGCTCTATGTTTAAAAAAATGGCATGATTTCTGCGTATTCCTCTATGTTTCTGACATGTAAGAACTGTGTGTTGTTGTCGTGTTTACTTTATGGTGATTCTGCTATAACACTGAATTTCATGTGTAGGTATTGTCCTGGACTCTGGTGATGGTGTCAGTCACACTGTCCCAATTTATGAGGGATATGCTCTTCCACATGCTATTTTGCGTCTTGATTTGGCCGGTCGTGACCTTACTGATCACCTAATGAAAATCTTAACGGAGCGTGGTTACTCATTTACCACTTCAGCAGAAAGGGAAATTGTGAGGGACGTGAAGGAAAAACTCTCATATATTGCTCTTGATTTTGAGCAAGAGTTGGATACATCAAAGACTAGCTCTTCCGTTGAGAAGAGCTACGAGTTGCCAGATGGTCAGATTATTACAATTGGTGCTGAGCGTTTCCGATGCCCAGAAGTACTTTTCCAGCCATCAATGATCGGAATGGAAGCTGCTGGCATTCACGAAACGACTTACAATTCGATAATGAAGTGTGATGTGGATATCAGGAAGGATCTTTATGGAAACATTGTACTTAGTGGTGGTTCAACTATGTTCACTGGAATTGCTGATAGAATGAGCAAAGAAATTTCTGCATTGGCTCCAAGCAGCATGAAAATTAAGGTCGTTGCTCCACCTGAAAGGAAGTATAGTGTTTGGATTGGAGGCTCTATTTTGGCTTCTCTAAGTACCTTCCAACAGGTTAGTAAAAACTTGGAAATTGACTCAATGAGGTTATGTTTATTGTCATTAGTACATAGAGCTTGCCTTTGCTTTAAGATCTTTTGCCATATCATTACACTTGTTGACATATATCAGATTCTTGTGAAACTGTTTTTTTTCTAAGTCATTATTTACTTCATAAAGTTTGTCTATTTTGGTTAAAGGAACAGGACTAGTGCTTGTCAATTCAATTATTATATATGTGACTATTAACAGACTGATGAGGTGCTATGCATTTTTTTCTTTTCCATTTTGAAATTGCAGATGTGGATTGCAAAGGCAGAGTACGATGAATCTGGTCCGTCCATTGTCCACAGGAAATGCTTCTAATTCATTAGACATGTAACTATAAGTTACTTTGTTATTATAACCAAGGCAAAGAATTTTTCCAGAATTGGCAAAAGTATACAGATTTTGATGTTGTGAACCTTTGCCCTTTTTGAATTGTAACTCGAGATGTTTTTGATGATATCTGCATATGTTAATACAAAATCCTGTTTCATTTTACACCAGCAACAATTTGGTCAAAGTTATAGGCAATTATATTTTCGCACTTATGGCTAATATGTTGGCTTGTTTATGGGCTAAAGTCTGAAATATTGTGTTCGAGACAATTACTATATGAAGATAAAATATGTAAAGTATTATAGATATGGTAAAAACAGTAAATGGATCAATGTCGACTTGTGAAGATTTATACTCCCCTTTGATAGCAAAGTTTTGCCCTCTGAATTAAAAAAGCAGTACTGATTCTCAATCGCTGAAACTGCATTGTAGTTCACGATATTGGAGACAATAATACTTATTTTTGACTTTTTCAAGTGAACTTTATGACAGTATCTTTGAAATTTCACAAAGTTGAAGTTGAAACTTCGGGATATTGATTGATTTTCAATTATAGAAGTTAAAAATTCATTATTCTTTTCATAAATTTGCACGTTTTGCCTTTAAATAGGCTGATCTTTAAATTTTGCCCTTTAACAATCAAACTTATGCCTAATTGCGCATAAGTTCTATAGAAACTAAAGTTATGTCGGGACATGAGATATTATGATACAAAAATATAAACTTACGAGCAAGAAAATTATTTCCTATAATGGACATAAATTAAAACCACGACAAAATAGGGACAAAAGCGTAAATGACCCATAATCTTTTTGCTCCATGGCATCTCCAATGCCCAATATTAGGCCCAATTCAAATTTAGGCCTCTACCACTACTAGAAATAGAGATATTTTTCACCATGAATCAGTAAAAATTTTGAGTTATAAAACATGATTTTTCCACCGAACCAGTTCACTAAATTACTCATTTCTAGACAGAAAAATGTATTTTTACTCACTTGCTCTTAATATATATCTTGAAAAAAATGTAACTCTTTAATATTTTCTTGATTATGTAAATCTCTCTCCACTTAAATAAGGGTAAATTGGAAGAACGTCATTAATATCTTCTTGATTATGTAAAACACCACTTATTTTGAAACGGAGAGAGTATTTTTTTCTGAAAAAAGAATACTTCGACTCTCCAACAAAACTCCAGAAGCATTTTTAGAAAAAGTTATTTTGGGAAAATAAAATTGAAAAATATCTCTAGCAAGATTAATAGCCTATTTGGTCATACTTTTGTGAGGCAAAAGTGTTTTTTTTTTTAAAAAAATATTTATTTAAAAAAAAGTGTTTGGCCAAACTTTTGAGAGAAAATAAATGTTTTTAGAGAGTAGCCTCTTCGTAAACTAAAAAAAGCAGTTTCTCCTCAAAAACACTTATTTGAAAAGCACTTTTAAGAAAAATACACTTAGAAGTACTTTTTAAAAGATTAGTCAAATACTAATTGCTGCTCAAAAGTGTTTTTTATAGCCTGTTTGACCAAGCTTCTCAAATCAACTTATTTTGAGAAGTGTTTTTTTTTAAAGTGTTTATCAACAAAAAAGTACTTTTGGTGAGAAGCAGTTTGTGTTTGGCCAATAAATTTAAATAGCACTTTTGAGTAGAAATTAGTGTTTGGCCATGTTTTTGAAAACTGTTTCTAAGTGTATTTGTCATAAAAGTATTTTTCAAATAAGTGCTTTTGGGGAGAAGCTACTTTTTTTTAGCTTCTGAAAAACAGTTTTTGCTACTCCCTAAAAATACTTATTTTATTCCAGAAGCTTGGTCAAACACCTCATTTTTTAAAAATAAGCACTTCTCAAAAAAAAATAAACACTTTTGGCCTCCCAGAAGCTTGGCCAAACAGGCTATTAGATTTATTGGCCAAACACAAACTGTTTCTCACTAAAAATACTTTTTTAATAAGCACTTTTCAAAATAAATTAATTTTATAAGATTGGCCAAACAGGATATAATTCAATTATGCACATTTACTTTTGACTAGAGGCTATAGGTATATATATAGACCACGTATGTGTAATTTGTTCATCCATAAAATCCCCTACCTAAAATGCCATTTTTTCAACGCACACATGATGTGCCATAAAAAGAAAATCAAAGGGGTGTCCGTTGAATTTATTTAATATGAGGAACTGAATATTGAAAATTTTGTCCAAGTTTCAGGATTGATCACTAAAGTTAGCATCTACATACCTGAAATGTTGGCCCCAAAATTTATGACAAAATGACAGGTTTTCTTATTTATTGTTCAATGAATTTGATACTCCTAACTTCTTCTTCTTCTACTACTACTACTCCTACCCAACTTTATTTTTGCATTTACTACCCAAATTTAAAAGATTGGTTAGCAGTTAGCCATAAGAGATGATTTCATATCCCAGAATACCTCTGAGTTCTGACCCTCCGTTTTTCTTCCTCTGACTCAGCTTGGCCACTCCTGCAGCTTCATGCAGGCTTGGTAGTTATACAAGCTCAGCAAGTCTTAAATACATATGTAACCGGTAAAAATTTCGGAGATCAAGGTTCAAATTTTAATAGAGAAAAAAAAAGTCTACATAATTTCTTCCTATCTACGTAAGTCTCAGTAGATTGAATTATCTAGAACCTTGATAACGTGTTGGTAGGAAATAATAGTACCAAGTAAAATATCAATGTAGAAGGGGGTTTGGAATAATCGGTAAAGTTGCTGTCACGTGACTAGGAGGTCCAGGTTCAAGCCGTAGAAACTCTTCTTGCAGAAATGTAAGGTAAGACTACGTACAATAGACCCTTGTGGTATGGCCCTTTCTCGGACCCCGTGCATAGCGGGAGCTTTAGTGCACCGAGCTGGCCTTTGTTCTTAAGTAAAATATCAATGTATATGCACACTGAGTTGATCATTTAAAAAGAGAAAGTACATCCTCCGTTCATTTTTACTTGTCCAGTATTGATTTGGCACGCACCTTAAGAAGTAATAAATAGAATGATAATTTTAGTTTATTATCCTTTGAATAAAATAATTTTAATATTTTGAGAATGACTATAGTTAATAATATGGATAAATTAGAAACTGAGTGATAAAGAGAGACGGATTCAGGATTTAAATTCAATGGGTTCATTTTAAGATTTTTAGCATTGAACGTATTGTATTTCTAAAGTTATGGGTGCATATTTATTATTAATTTCAAACTCAGTAATTTTTTACACATAAAATAGTTATGAATTCAATTAAACTCATAGTTATAAGGCTAGATACGCCTCTGATGATAAATTATCTCCTAATTTTTTAAATTGAAATACATACGTAGCATCCTTAAATATGAGGAACATATAGTTAGATAGACGTAAGAAGGACAGAAAAAAATCATAAAGACGGAAACATCATAACAATAAAACAGATGAGAAATTGATTGCATGCCGCGTCCGTTAAGAGTAAGAAGAATTTATTGATTTGACTAACTTTAGTTGCTGACTTAATTGCTCCAGGTCATTTAGAATTAATAAATAAATATAATATGAGTATTGAATTGGAATGAAAGAAGAAAAAATTAGTACTAATTTGAACAGAATTTAGTTCACATGAAACACGGGAGGTACTAATAACACACCTAATATTGGTCAAAAGCTGAACAGCCAAGCATTAGAAAAAGACTTCAAATTGGAAAGAGACTTTGAACCTTGTTTCATTTGATTAGTGCAGAGTGACAAAGAAGTCAAGTATTGAACATCATGTAATTGTAACCTTCCGGCATTTGATCGGTGTAATCAAGAAGTTTAGTGCACGTTCATGAGTTATGGCAAATGAATTGTTTGATACATGATGCTGCTGAAAGTTCTTTTTAAAGATGTCATTTATTAAAGAAAATTACACTTTTATATGACAGCTTATAAACTGATAAAAGAGTTGATCTAACACCTTTACAATCCCATCATCACCCAGTACATTTTACAACTAAGTAACTCTGATTTCCAGGGTTTAGTTGCTATTTACAAAATGGTGACTAGGAAATTAAAGAACAAAAATTGGATGTTTGATAGTCATTTTTTGAATAGGTCTATAACTCTTCTTTTTTCCTACTTATGCACTGGATCTCCATATTCTTCCCTCCAAAGAAATGACAATTATTGAAACATCATCATGGTACCGGCGTCGATCCCCTTGTGGTATTTCAAGCAACTCATGAAACTCCATACCTGATATAAAACACAATCACAAATTTCAGACCAGTTCTCCTAAGAATTATATTCAAGCATTTTGCACAAGTAAAAAGTAATTACCAGCTTTTTTTGCAGCGCGGAACAATACTTTCTCGATGAGATGTTGTGCTGGATCTCCTTCTGGTGACCATGAGATGAAATGTTCGACTTCTAATACAGCTTCTTCATTTGTGAAGTACTGATAGAGCCCATCGGACGACAGTATCAAAAACCTGTCTCTTGGTCCTAATCTGTGATGATAGAGAGATGGAAGACAACTGATGTAGGGGGAAGTTCCAATATAGTCGATTCTGAACATCTCAAGTAGCGCATTGTTCCATTTGGGCTGCAGGAGAGTTGAGTAGTCCAAAGTTAATTATGCGTTCGAGCATTTTTAAGTAAATAAAATAAAGACAAGGTATCAAAAACAGAGCATATGATTTAATTTTCCTCCAATAAAAAAATTGATTCAGCAATTCGACGCCTCTTTCAGCCTATAATGAAATGGTGTTGGACAAACTATAATTCTGTTGGAAAGAAGATGATAAATTTGTTGTGCGTTTATAGGTTTTAATCCGAATAAGGGGTGTCATCACATTTGACAGTAAACTTCCTAAAGATACTTAAAAGAAAAGAGCATTGAAATTTTAGATGCCAAATAAACCTTTTGCACTCAAGAAGTCAAAGAAGAAAGATTCAAATTTCAGTTCTGTTGTTCTGTCATAGCAAAAAATGGAAGTTAATTGACCGTGCTTCTAAGGTGTCTAGCAAAAAAGAATTGTTAAATGCAAAATGTTGATCACAGGAACAACACAAGGATGCTAACAAGTAGCATTCTGGTGGAATATGCCCCTTTCAACTTAGAGAGAAAAGTAGCTTTTGCCATGTGTTGAAAAGGTTTATGAGAAAAGCATAAACTTTGTTCTCAACAAGATATATAACAAATCCATATGGAGTTAATAAAGCAAGAATTCTTTCACAAGCAGAAAGGGAATCAAAAGCACTTTTTTATTTCCCCCCTACAATATTCTCAAGGGTTGACTTGTAAACAAGCTAAAAAAGCAAATATTCCAACAGTACCTGTTTGAGGAAACCAGCACCAAAAGCCCTAGTGACCTTCAAAGAACCTTTCACGCGGTCATTCATCAGGGCACATGCATCATCTGGATGTTCACTTCTTATTCTTTGAACTTCCTGAAACACAACAAAATCAAGTTAATCAATTGAACCAAGAAAAATAAGAAACTTTATTAGCCTAAAAATACATCTAAAATCAGAAACTAGATATTGTTATACCTCTTCCACAGAGGTGCTATGATCTGTACTAAGCTGAAAAGCAGTTAAATTAGGTAAACAATTCGACTCATCGCCGTCGAAAAGCTCAAGATCTTTCAAAGTTTCTTCATTGATCCTCTCCAAATCTTGGCTCCAGAGATTAGGCTCCTTCTTCTGAGCTAACACGGCTCGACTATCACCCACATTCATCACATAAACATCCTCTCCTTTCATCAACATAACAAGAACACAGGAACCCATCAAAGCCAGTTCAGGATTCTCCATATTCATCCTATCAGCTAGATCTAAATATGCCTCCTCTGTTTTCTTCAATGCTTGAGAAAGAGCTTTCAAGACATCTGCATGATTAACTGATCCTGATCCATTTGAACCATTTCCATTCAGCTGCTCCTTCAATCTCCTGTCAAGCTCTAATCTTTCCCTGTCCCATTCGCACCTCCATCTCCTCTGATTCTCTTCCCATTTCTTTGATACACCTCTGTACCTGTTCTTTGAACCCTTTCCCCTCTTTTTCTTTAACCGCGAATCGGAAGAAAGATCCTCCCTTGCTGAAGGATAATTCTCTTGCTCAACACATCCTGAGCAACCATCTTTAGTCCTTTCCCTTGAAAACTCATCATCAAGAGTCTGATTGGATTCTTCAACTACCAAACTCGAAGCTGGGATAGTAACAGGGGGATTAGTATTATTATTAGTATTATTATTATTATCCGTATTAGATGAATCTGATTTGTCATCCCATAACAATCCCTTTAGCTCTTTGTGAACAGCTGGGTACAGGTTTGATACCAAAAAATCAGGTGCATCAGGACCATTGAATCCATCATAAATCCCGACAAAAACCCAACCATGTTCCTCAGAAACTACAACATGAACACGATCTTCACCAGCTTTCCCTTGAGCCCACTGAAGATTCGGATTTTCTAACGAGTCATCATCATCCAAACTGCACTCGCTGCTGAAGTTCACACTGCTGTTGATAGTCAATTCGTTCTGCTTCTCAGCACCCACAACCCAATCACTTTCTTTCACTGAAATTGACCCTTTAATTGGTGCAACAATAGAATTTTGACCTCTCGATAAGGTCTTTGATATAGCTCTTTGGAGGACCCGAAAGAATGACCCTTTTCTTGATCTGGATCGAAGAGCAAAACCATGTGAATAGCTTCTCTGGAACTGATCAGAACAGCCCCTTTCGAGAGGGCCCGAATAAAGACCACGATCAAGGGGGCCCGACTGAAATCCCCTCTCAATAGGGCCGGACATGAAGCCGCGTTCCATCGGACCAGAGGCCGGAATAAGGCCCGAAGTGAAAAGCGGACCGGAGTGGATGGAGGAGTTCCTCGGAATAGGTTGAAGGGGTATGGAAGCAAAGGAAGTAGAACCCTCAAAGGCGGAAGACCGATCGATGCTGTTGTAAGAATACAGATCGACAAACGCCGTGGAGAGCGGCGTAGAAGTGTTGGCGCTCACAGAGGCGCCGGAGATTGACCGGAAAGTGGTGGTCTCCTCGGAGTGAACCTTCGAGGATGATATCCGGGCCTGATCGGGTCGAACATAACAAAACGAATGACCCAAATCTTCAAGAGGGTCGGAAATCATGAGGGGGAAATCCTTCCTTCGACGACCCTCCACGGCGCCGCCGCTGGTGAAACAGACACTGAGCTTTCCTACGCCGTTTCCCATTGAAATAAAAACTCAACAAAATCGATATAATTAAAACTGAAGCTTCTTAGGTTTTATCTTAAAACCCTTCAAAAAGCCCAAAGATTCATTGCAGAGTGGAGAGAAAAAAAAATGGGAGAAATGAAAAAGAAGAAGAAGAAAAGAAGAAGAGGTGGTGAAGTAGAGAGAGATAGATGGGCGTTGACTTTTGGGTGGGGGTGTTTGAAATATAAGTAATAATAAAAGTAGAGGAGAGTATAGTATTACTAGTAGTAGCAGTAGTAATAACAACTTTTGGAGTTTGGTCATTTGTTCGGTTATTCTAAACAATTAAATGTGACTTTTCTAAATATTTCCAATTACTTTCGGCATTTAGTGTGTGAGAGGCGTTGACGTGAAGCCCTACACCCATAATTCATTGCTCCTTCTACCACGTTACATCGCTTCCAAAATCACCTTCATATCCAAAATATTTCGCTTTAAAATATATTTTTTTTAAAATAAATAATATTTTTAATTTAAATGTATTTTTTAGTTTAACATTTTTTTGATTAAACAAAAAATCATTTAATTTAAAATAAAATGAGTTGATAAAAGCATTATCTATTTTGAATTTAAGGAAGTATTTGAGGAAGGGCGCACTTTAAGT
>JACEIK010000498.1:400357-411699 GCA_018107945.1 Datura stramonium | reverse complement strand
CTTTATCCTTCGTCACCACCATTGCATCTCCATGTTCGCCCCACTTTTCTCCCTTCACCTTCTGTTAGAAACTTAAAAAACTGTCGAAATTGCTGTAACAACTATAACAACTTAAGTAACTTCTAAAATTATTGCAATAACTATTGTAGTTATTTGATTTTCTGCAAAAATTTCTTTGTATGACTTGAAAAGAGATCAATTTTTTTTCTTAAAATTCTCATGATTAGAGAAAAATAGTCCGTAAAAATAAAAGAAAAAAAGAGGGGAAAAAATAGCATGATAAAAAAGATGAACATGACAACGGCGATGAAAAAGAAAAAGAAGAATGATGGCAGAGAGAAAACTCAAGAGAAAAGAGAAAGAACAACAAACAAAAGTGTGATGAAAAGGTAAAGAATACGGGGAAATTTAAATTTTGAAATTCAAAATTCAAAAATCGAAAAAAAGTCTTCTTTAAAATTTTTAAAACTTTAATTTGCACCCTAATTTTTTTTAGTCATTCTAATCTGATCCACTTTTCATTTATCTCTATTGACCAAATTAATATCATCTTTTTTAATTCAAAAATACCTTTGGCTCATTTTTGTAGTTTTCTAAAGAGTGGAGGGTGAAAAATAATATCTAAAATATCACAGTTTTTTTACTTTCATATATGAACTATTAACTTTCTAGCTGAACTATCACTAAACGTTTATCGAAAAACATCTAAACTATCACATGTTTACTTTTTCTACCTGAATGATGATGATATATCAAATAGAAAAAATAAGAAAGTGATAATTAATGTATGTTTTGATAAACCTTTAGTGATAGTTCACGATAAAAAAAAACTAAGCATGTGACAATTAAAAATATGACACTTTATATGTTTTTTGACAAGTTCACACTTTTTTAAAAGAAAAAAGAGCTAAATTTACCCCTCTACTTTTAAAAATTAGCTAAATTTACCTGTTGTCATACTATTGAGTCATATTTACCGTCACTGTTATGAAAGTTTTCATCTATACGCTTCATTTAATAGAAAAGCTCAAATTAGCATAAATAACCTATTTTTAAAAATAAAACTCATATCCTAATCTAACACGCCCCGCCCCGCCTCATCTGAACATAATTACATCGATCCAAACAAATATCTCTCATACGTAATTTTTCCACAATTGATACTTTGAGAAAGTTCTTCAGAATTTGAGAGAGAAGAGAGGTACGTTAATGGAGATTTGAGAAAGAAGAGACAGTCTGCTAGTTAATCTTCCTTTTAAACATTGTAAAGGTATAAAATCTTCTTCGATTTTACAAGCTAGGGTATAAAATCTCTTTCTTCGTTGATGATTTTATTTTTGTGATAAAAATGTCTTCCCCTCTTTACTTAGTTCTTATCTTTACTTGTTTGGGATTTGTATTTTAAATTAAGGGTGGTTTATTTACAAATTAGGGTTTCTATTTCGGGATAAATGTAATAATTATATATTGATAATTCTGTATTAGCTATAAATTTTATTTTGTTGGTATATATGATCCTTGCATGTGCGAAATTTTAGGGTATTTATGATTCATAACATATTGTAGGTTTAGGATTTAGATGAGTTGTTTTAGTGTTTTAGGAGGTGATTTAGGTTTTATGGATTGACTGGTTTAGGATATTAGGGATGAACTGGTTTGTGTTATTATGTTTAACATCATTTTTCTTTATTTATTGAGGTGTATATTCCATTTATAGATTTCTATTTTGAAAATAAATGATTGCAATTCTCAATGTGATCTAAAAAAAAATTAAAAAGTGGTCTCAATATTTTATTCTTGTATCCTAAATATTACGGAGAAGTGAGACTTTATTATTTTTAAAACTCAAACTTTATTGAATGTGGTCCTAACTCATTTTTGTTTGTTTGGATTCTTCAAGAAAATTTATTATTTTTAATGATATTTTTCTATTTTAGTGTTTTTTTTTAATTTTTTTATTCTTTATTGTCAATTGAAAATCATTTATGATATTAGGTCTAATTGAGACCTTGTTATACTTGGTGTCTAGTTATTGTATTTTTTTAGTTTAGAAAATCTTTTTTCCCTTTTTGTAACACCTAGATGCTATATTTACTTTCTTTGTTTAGTTGTTATCTTATTTTGAGATTTTATATTAATTAATCTTAATTTATCTGTTCTTTATACTAATTTTAGATGGTGCTAATTGATTTGGTATTTCACCATAATGGTGAACGGATAAGAGAGCCTAAATTGCTATATTCAAGAAAGTTGGTCACAAATAAAAAATTATGATGATAATCTCTTATTATTTATAGATATTGTGAATGAATATAGTGGTACATCAGGATTGGCTAGTGTTCAACAATTAATTATGTTTGTCCCTTATGAAAAATAAAATAAAATAAAATAGTAGGTGATGAGAGAATTGGGACATCATTGTCTTTTGTTAATGAAAATTTTGATATTATAAACTTGTTTGTTGTTGAAGATGGCGACTTAGATATTGATGTTGAGAACATAGGTAGAGACAAAGTTTGTGGTAAAGGTTGACGAAACATGTAGTAATCGTAACTCTAGTGGTATTGATAATTGCAGTGATAATGCCTCTGATTATTCTGATTATGATTCTGAGGAGTTAGAGATTATTACAAAAGAAAGAAAGAGGGTAGTCAATAATAAGTTGTCTAAATACAAGGAGTTACATAAGTTCATGACTTTCAAAAATATAGATGAAGCTAGGAGATTTATTAGCTTGCATGCATTGGAAAATGTCTATAATCTAACTATTAAAAAAAGTGACTCAAAGAAGTTTAAGGTTGTTTGTTAAAAAATATGCAACTTTGTTTGCCTAATTTCTGGTGAGAAGCACTGCTCTGGTGTTAGTATGAAAACATTACAGGAAAGCATAAATGTGAAGATTCATGTGGTAACTATAAGGTTAGTAAACAATAATTGCTTATTACTTTAAAAATAAGCTGCAAGCTAATCTCAAATATAATATCAAAGACATGAAAGTTGATCTCAAAACTGCCTTTAACATTAATGCTTTCTTTGGACAGTGTAAGAGCGCTAAAAGAATGATTTTGAATAAAATGAAATGCAGTTTTTATGATGATATAAAAAGCTTGTTGGATATGCAAATACTTTAATAGAGAGTAATGTTGGAAGTGATATAAATCTTAAGGTTTCACTAGTTGAAGGAAAAAAGAAATTTTTGAGAATGTACATCTGTTTTGATGCATTGAAGAAAGGGTTTAAGTCTATTTTGACACCTTTCATTGGCTTAGATGGAACCTTTTTGAAAGCTAAAGCCAAAAGTCAACTTTTAAGTGTTATGGATGAAGACTCAATGAACCCCATTTACACTATTGCTTGGGCTGTTGTGGATAGAAAATGCAAAGTTACTTGGCTTTGATTTTTGGAGTTGCTTCAGAAGTCTCTAAACCTCAACAGTGGAGAAGAGATCACATTAATCTTAGATATGCAAAAGGTAAATTGTCACTATTCTTTCAGTTCACTATTTTGTTTTCTTTGACATTAACATAGCAGTTTACTGTTTGCTGAGAAGTGAGCTGGTTCAACAGTGCATTTTCTAGTAAGTTGTTCTTATATGTTCACTTACTAACTTAGTTTTTGATTGACAAACAGGGAGTAGTCGAAGCAGTCAAAACTATTCTATCTGATGTCATACATAGGTTTTATATGAGACACATAAAGGCTAACTAGAGAAAAAAGAAAATAAATCTAAGCAAATGACTAAGGTGTTGGGGTGGTGTGCATGGAGTACCTACAAAGAGGAGTTGGATGATCATTTGAAGACATTTAGCTGAGTTGTCAGAAGAAGCCAAAGAGCATTTGTTGCATTTTCCAATAGAAACTTAGTGTAGAGTATATCTTGACACAATCTGCAAGAATCAAAAAGTGAAAATAAATTGGTTGAATCATTCAACTCCTAAATATTGGAAGCAATATAGAAAACCATCATTGGGATACTTGAGGCTATTAGAATAAAGGTAACGAAGAAGTTCATGAAAAATTAAAAAGAAGTGATGTCTTGGACTATTGAATGAAGTCCAAAAGCTATTGAAATGTACAAGTACTTGAAGATTGCTAATGTGTGTGAATTAAATTTCAATGATAATTATGAATTTGAGATTAATAAGGAAAATGACAAGCACATTGTCAGTTTGTCAATAAGAGGTGTAGTTGTAGGGTATGGGACCTTACTAGAATCTCATGTCCCCATGCAATCAAGACACTTCTTTACAAGGAGATTGATCCCCAGGAACAAATTCATTGGTGGTACTCAAAGGAGACATATCTTCTGGCTTATCATTCAAAGGTACAATTAATATCTGGGCCAAAGTTTAGAAAAAATTGATCCAGCAAAAGCAATGGAACCACCTCTTTTGATAAACCTAGCTATCATACCTACAGTGAAAAGGAAAAGAGATAAACATGAAGCACTTAAGAGGCAAAGTGAGTGGATTGCATCAAGGAGAGGGAGAACTTTGACTTGTTTAATCTCTGGGGTTTCAGGACACAATGCTAGGGGTTGTCAAAAGGTAACATTCTATTCTAGTTAATAGTCACTTATTTTAGAATTTTTTTTGCAAGTGATATAGAATTGTGATTATGTTGTTATTTTATCAGTTTGAAAAAATGAATGGTGAAGACACTTCTATGTCTGGCCAGTTGAAGAATAAGAAGCAAATGAAGGAAAAACAATTAATGAAGAGGCAAAGAACACTAATTGATAATGAAGATGTAGAGCCAAGCCTTTCCAGATTTACAAATGATGCAACAATTGAGGACTTTCCCTTAATAGCTCCACAACCTAGTCAGACAGTGCATCAAGTCAACATCAGTCCCTTGTTGGCAAGTCCTTTGGGCAGTCCATCTTTGGTTCATCTCCAAGTGATCCTGATTTCTGATTTTCAGTATCTTAGTTTTGAAGTTGAAGAAGATATACCTTAAAATCCAAGAGGTATTTCAGAGATAAGTCTAGAATCATACAAAGATAAAAATAATCAAAACCAACTCGATCAAGACAAATCAAATTTCTTAATGATGGTAGAGGTTCAAGTAAATCAAGTAACTTGTATGCACCAAAAGAGCTCTCATGAAAGGGTAATGCATTTATTACTGAAAGACAGTTGGAGCAATTAAGAGTGTATAAACTAAAGAAAGAGTAATGGAAAGACACAACAATGACAAGTTGGTATTTATGTATTAAGATAATATTCAATAGTTCATGGAGACAATGGAATGTTCCAACTTTTTGTAAAAACTGTTTGACTTGTATTTTTGTTGCATCTTTTTGAGATTATAAGATGTCATCTCTAATGTAATGAATAAATTTGAGGTTCAGTTTTTAGATATTTTAATGTTTGTTTATTGCTATACCTTATGTGTTTTACTATTTTTTGCTCATTTTGTGAATCATTTTATTGGTCATATTTTTTTTACTTTTTTTATGAAATTAAGGACCATATGAGATCACTATTTTGAGTGTATTTGGATTTTTTTTGGGGCTCTATGTTGGTTATATTTGACATTATTTTTGTCCAAATCTGGGGTGTTGAATGTGATGCATATTTTTTTATTTTTTGGTGACATTAAGGACCATATAAGATCAATGTTGAGTGTATTTGGACTGTTTTTTAGGCTTTATATTGATCATATTTGACACTAGTTTCTGTCCAAATTTTGGGTGTTGAAATGGTCATATTTTTCCATTTTTTTTTGTGACATTAAGTACCATATGTGCTCACTATTTTGAGTGTATTAGGATTGTTTTGGGGGCTCTATGTTGGTCATATTTGTAGCTTATTTTTGTCCAGATTTTGAGTCTTGACATTGTCATATTTTTCTGTTGCTGACTTCATTGTCAAGAGAATGTGTTTGGCCAAAATTTACTCAAACAATATCAATAAAGTTGCCGAAATAGAGAATTAGGACAATATCAAAAATAAGTTTCATTTCAAGGGCAAATGGAAGCTTTCTTATAATACTAAAATGTTGATTCATACAATACCAAATTGAACTTGCCAACAAAACACATATAATAAGTTAGCCTATCTGAGATCAATGAAGTTCCATTATACTAACCAAAATGATGTATTAGTCAACCAACTACTATGGCGATTTCATACGATAACATCCAACTACATCACAACAACTTCATATGACAATAACCAATTACTATGACAACTTTATTTGATTTTTCTTCAAGTTGTCAATTTGGATTAAACTACTAATATACATAACAACTACACAAATCATCAAAGCCAAAGGAATTTTTCCTTAAATCTACATGAGATACTCTTTTTTTTTCCCTTTATACTCTTCTCTTCAAAACCACCCTTCTCTTTTGCATCACCCCTCTCCTTTAAATATTTAAGCTCAACTAAATTGATGTTGAGACTTAGATACTGAATCGGAAGACTATCAAGTTCATCTAATTGAATTTCCTCCTCCTACGAATAGTCAATATCAAGTGAATTCATGCAGAGATTATTATATTGCATTTTAAGACTTTCAAACTCATTCAAATGCATCTTAATACGCTTGTAATTCTCTTCTAACTCTTTCATTTGTTCATCAGTTTTGGAAGAAAAAAACAGGAGAAACGAATGACAATGTTGGTGCCGTTAACTGAGAAAATAGTGGAGGAATTAGGAGGGAGGAGAGGAGTGGAGGTGGTAGTGGTTGAGCAGAATGTTGTTTTTTATAATTGCACTTTTCTATATTAATATGTGCATTTTAGTTCAAGTCTTTCCTTGTCTCTGCATCTAAAAAACTTGCAATTCATAGCTTGAAAATTAGGGACCTAATAAAATAATTTTAATTTAATACTAAACACTAAAATTAATCAATTAAATTAGAATATGAACATACCTCATAGTGAGTAGGAGATCAAAATCTTATTTCGGGATTGCGATCTGACAAAGAGGTCTGCATTTGCAGCAAAATGTCATGTTTGCATCGCACTTCAACATTCAACATTGGATCATCTTTGTCCATACACAATTTATTCAACTTGGTGTTGTCATTTCTAACCCTAATAAAATGAAATCTTTAGCTCAGAATTTTTTCACAAATTTATGCCATTGAAAGTAGCTACAAAGCTACACATCAGTGTCATTCTAGCAGTAAGCAGAAAAGAAAGGGAGGGAAAAAAAATAAATGACTATAGTTATTCTTGAATTATTAATTTTTTGGTGCAAATTTCTTCGATCATCACTGTCAACATGACCAATTGAATCTGAGGATCCAAGAGTATATCTTGTATCATACTGCAGTTAGTCATGCTTTATAATCATTAACTTTGCCATTTTAGAGAAGCCGCTAATTGAAAATATAATAATGATTGTTATAACAATTAACTCATTATTATTATCCCTATGAAGTAATTATTTAAACTAAGCTATTTGAAACCCTAATTTGCAAATGAATTACCCTTAATACAAAACACAAATTTCTAACAAGTAAAGATAACAACTAAGTAAAGGGGAAGACATTTTATCACCAATCCAAAATCTTTAGCTCAAAATCTTTAACTTAACTCACAAATCGAGAAACCCTTGCAAGTAAATTCATTAATGAAGGAAGAGATTTTATACCCTAGCTTGTAAAATAAAAAAGGGTTATAAAATGAAATATTTAGCTTAACTTAGAAACCCAGAAACCCTAGTTGATAAAATCATAACCGAAGAAAGAGATTTTATACCCTAACTTGTAAAATTGAAGAAGGTTTTATACCTTTACAGTATTTAGAAGGAAAATTTTGTTGGTATATGTGTTTAGAGCAGTTCTATAAACAATCAAATTTTATTTTTCTAATGAAAGAACAAAGACAATCTTTAAAACAAAATTATAGATGAAGTAGAAAAGATTATTCTGAACGCACAAGTTTCTTGTGTGTCCTTAATGAATTATAACTCCTCACTGTTGCCAAGGTTTGGATTACTTCCTCCTAGAATAGAATGGAAGACTGTTTCTGTAATAGTGGAAATACAAATTACATAACTCCAACAAACTCAAATAACATAATAGAATCACACTTGACGCTTACAGTTTTTGTTTTGAAAATTTTATGTAGAGAATGCAGAGGAGAGAAAATATTTTCGCTGTTTGAGAATTGTTTTCTTCGTTAAAAAAATATCTGAGGCCAAGTCTGAAATATATAGCTATGATTGGGTATCAACAGGTACAGACATGCCTGTTCAAAGTGTCTGTTAAGAAATTACCATTTGGGAAATTTAAATTTCGACGGACTGACTTGCGTTGGCACCTGCGAAAAGCCGATGAGGATCCACAGTTTGCAGGTGCGTCGCAAATCCAAGGCAAAGTCGGCATTGTATTTTGCGTCGGCACCTGCGAAACGCCGGTGAAGATCCACGGTTCGCAGGTCCAAGGCAAAAACTTTTAGTTCATTCTGCACTGGCACACGCGAAATGCAGGTGTAACGCAGTTCACTGCCAGTTGCACGAAATAAAATTTTGAATTTTAAATATATTTGGTCTAAAAAATATATCAATCAATCAGATCATTTGACCAAATCTAAATTCAAATCCGAAGCCGAAGCCGAGGCGAGCAATGACAATGATGCGGTGGGAGACTTTCTTCTCATCTCTTTAATAACTAGAAAATATGCTTTTCAATATATATATAAGCATAAGGAATTCTTTCCCCCACCAATATGGGACAAAGTTCCTTTCTAAACTTAAGGGAACTTTTCCAAATTTCATTTTCCACCAATTTATTTTCTCCATTTCCCAATTCACGTCACTTTATCTTCAAGACTTAATCTTTGAAGAATTTTCAAAAATCCACCACATGAATGGGGAATGGCTATATTATGAAAATATACATGAAAAAACTGTGTGATTTGCAACTAAGGATTAATTGCATTTGGATAAGTAAGTTTCCCGTTGAACTTTCCATAGTGAACATATATCAGATATACTCGATCAATCGGTAGATTTGATATTTTTGAATTGTCGAGATTTAATGTATACCTAGACAAAATATGTCGAACGATTAAACCCTAACTATTTTTGGTTCTCATTGTTGTGTTTGTTTCAGTCATGAACGCCGCCTGATTCATAAGTACATAGAGAATTGTCCTTACATAATCCTCCTCGAAGCGGCTTACACTTCACACTTATATAGGTCATTTCTAAACGTTATCCTTTAGATACACTATTTGATATACCCCGTATCAAACTTAGAAACCATTAGGAAGTCTTAATACTTCATCCTTGTTCTTGAATGTTGTCTTATCACGAGAATGGACCAAAAGAAATTTATTTTAACAATGTTAAACCATCAAACATAACTTTATTTTTCTGCTTG
The DNA here is from genome assembly GCA_018107945.1 of Datura stramonium. Taxonomy (NCBI): domain Eukaryota; kingdom Viridiplantae; phylum Streptophyta; class Magnoliopsida; order Solanales; family Solanaceae; genus Datura; species Datura stramonium. The sequence goes on along the minus strand of JACEIK010000498.1, from coordinate 402,357 downwards.
AACCTAGATCTTGGGATCTCCAGTCTTCTAAGTAGAGTTACCATCATGATGATTTGTCCTCTGCCATAGTCCCATTCCCTTCGATGATGTTTCAACTGCCTCTCTAGATAGGCTTTTCGTAAGTGGATCCAACACATTATCCTTTAACTTTATATAGTCAATCGTGATAATTCCACTAGAGAGTAGTTGTCTAACGGTATTATGTCTTCATTATTTGTGATGATATTTTTCGCTATACGTGACGCTCTCAGCCCCCTCCTATTGCAGCTTGACTATCGCAATGTATGCATATAGGTGCCAAAGTTTTGGGACAAAATGGAATGTCTTCTAAGAAATTTCAGAGCCATTCTGCTTCTTCACCGGCTTTGTCCAAAGCTACGAACTCAGATTCCATTATTGAGCGAGCGATGCATGTCTGTTTGGATGACTTCCAAGACACTGCTCCTTCACCAATGGTAAAAATATATCCACTTGTGGATTTAGTTTCAGTTGATCTGATGATCCAATTTGCATCACTATATCTTTCGATAATTGCAGGATATTTATTATAGTGCAAAGCATAATCTTGAGTATATTTCAAGTACCCCAATACTCGTTTCATTGCCATCCAATGAGTTTGGTCGGGATTGCTTGTGAATCAACTTAGTTTACTTATAGCACACACTATATCAGGTCATGTATAATTCATTATGTACATCAAGCTTCCCAACACTCGAGCATATTCCAATTGAGACTTGATTTGACCTTTATTCTTTACAAAATTATGGTTCAAACCAATTGGAGTTCTTACGACTTTAAAATTCAAATATTTTAAAATTTTCAAGTACCAACTTTATGTAGTGAGATTGAGACAATTCTAGACCTTGAGAAGTCCTTTGAATTTTAATTCCTAGAATTGAATCAGTAACTCCTAAGTCTTTCATATCAAACTTGATAGCAAGCAGACGCTTAGTAGCATTTATGTCGGCAATGTCTTTTCTCATTATCAACATGTCATCAACATACAAATAAATAATGTCTATATGATTTGGAGTGTTCTTAATGTAAAAATATTTATTACACTCATTAATCTTTAAACCGTTTGCCAATATTATTTGGTCAAATTTAGCATGCCATTATTTGAGTGCTTGTTTTAGTCCGTAAAGTGACTTTACAAGTCGACATACCTTCTTTTTATTTTCAGGAACTACGAACCCTTCAGGTTGTTCCATGTAAATCTCTCCCTCCAAATCTCCATTCAAGAAGGTTGTTTTACATCCATTTGATGGATTTCAAGATCATATACAGTGGCTAATGCTTAACACCGAATGAATTTAATTCTGGTTACCAGTAAATATATGTCAAAGTAATCTAGATTTTCTTTTTATCTGAACCCTTTGACTACAAGTCTTGCTTTATATTTATTAATAATGCCATCATCTTTAATTTTCCTTTTGAAAATTCATTTGCAACCTAAAGGTTTGTTTCCTGGAGGAAGATCACCAATTCCCATGTATGGTTATTCATTATGGATTCAATCTCACTATTGGTTGCCTCTTTCCAATATTGAGCTTCCGAAGAAGTCATAACTTCTTGAAAAGTCCGAGGCTCATTTTTCAATAAAAATATTAGAAAATCTGGTCCAAAGGAAGTAGAAGTCCTTTGACGTTTGCTACATCTTGAATTCTCCTCATTAGAAACATCTTCCTTTGTCTCTTCCTGAGGTCATTTAAACCTTTTGATCGACGACTCGCATTCAATATTATACGGATATATATTTTCATAAAATTCAACATTATCTAATTTAATTACCGTATTCACATGAATGCAGAAATTTTATGATTTGTGAACCATAAATCAATATGCTTAACTGTTTGTGGCATATCCTATGAAAATATAATCAACAGTTTTTTTGGTCCTATCTGTTACACCCCGTAAATTCTTGACATGTAGATGGCCTATTCGCATGTTGGTTAAGAGTTTTAGAATGCCATACATGCTAGAAAAAGGCCCGAGGAAAG
>JACEIK010000498.1:361508-372058 GCA_018107945.1 Datura stramonium | reverse complement strand
CGGCGTAATCGAGCGATAATTTATCAAACCTCACGCACGCTCTGTTTTCTCTCACGTTTTCTGGAAATTATGAAGTATTAAGAAATTAACCGAAGTTGGGTATATATATAATTGGGACTATAAGTCGCATTCAGGGAATGCGATTTATAAGTCGCATTTTGCCTTGCGACGCGCCGACTTGGCGCCTGTCCGATCTTCCCCCGGGTCTTTTTCTAGCATGTATGGCATTCTAAAACTCTTAACCAACATGCGAATAGACCATCTATATGTTAAGAATTTACGGGGTGTAACAGTTATGTTATCACTTCTAGGTGTCATAGAGTCCCTTGAGCTGAGCAGGATACATTTTTGCTTCTTCTTCTTTGGTTTAGGTGTGCTATTGTGATACAATCCTCTCTTTATGAAAGTGTATCTAAGTGTTGTGTTTTTCTATGATATGCTTGTAATTTAGAAGTTGCAAATGTCTCGGGAGCAAAACTCATTTTATGGGTTTCTCATTGTTGATATGTGTGGCTGACTTATCTAAAAATTAAGCTGATAGAAGGGTTTGTTATTCTTTGAATTTATTTTAGGTCTTCAACACGCCTCTTTATACCTTGATTCTTTTCTTTGGGCCAAGCACATAAATTTTTTGATTGACCATTGGCTCTAAGGAGGAGAGTTGGAGAGAATTCAGAAGTTTATTATTTTCTAAAGCTTAGTTGGGTATTTTCTTGTAACTAACGTGTTTAAGGACATTTTGCATTCACTGTAATTTTTTGTCCATTTCTCTTGATCATGTTGGTATCCTTAAGCAAATTTTAATCCTGACGTAGAGTTCTTTCCTGGTATAAAATGTTTTCCAGGTTTATTTATTATATTAGTATCCAGAAGGCATATCTCAGATTTTCAGTAGTTTCAAGTCTTCAAGCTAACAGTGATTAGAGCTCAGTATACTTTTTTTTTCAACCAACTGGAAAGAGGAAACAACCTCCTACAGTCAAGCGGCAATAGATCCAAAAAGGAGTTTACAAAATCATACTAGAGCTTAAATTCTAATGGGAATCTAGTACTTCCATTTCAACATGTTCTTTCACACATATTCATAGTCATCAAAGCTAAGTTATCTGAAAACATAATAGAATTGATAGAGAACTTCAGTGTCTCTACCCTCAACTCTTTGAAGCTAGTTTTTCCATTACCTTCTGAATCTTCAATATCTTTTTCACAATTTTTTGTTTTTCAACCAAGAAAGCCCAGATGATTCTCTCCCTTACAGCACTTCCAGACAGCATGCCTCCATAAGCACGATTCACAGTCCTGCTGTTTCTTGGCAATCTGGACCTTTTGTATTCAACGGGTCTCAAGTGTGGAATCCCTTGGATTCTCTTCCCAGTAACTGGACATTTAGGGCCGCTGACTCTCTTCCGGTGGTCTAGTAAATTAGTTTTCCACTAGGAGTTTTGACAATCCTATGTTTATTGGATTTGGTGGCATAACTGTGCTGCTTTCGATATGTAAGTCTCTGAACCATCTGCTGAAGCCGGTACAGTTTTTCTGCGTCTCAATAATGGAGATAAGAATGGATCAAAAAAGCTCATAAATATGAGGTATTCATAGTCCACAGGGAATCGAACCTGGGTTTGTACCGTGGCAGGATACTATTCTACCACTAGACCACTGGTTCTTGTTGATTTGAGCTCAGTATACATATATGGGATTGGTAATAAATTAAAATGTGAGATACTCGGGCACTTGAGATTTTGTGAAGGGGCTGTAGCTCTGTTTAAAATGTGAGATACTCAAACTTTGTTGCTTATTTAACATTGCAGGTCATATGTATGTAGGATTACATGGTTTACTTTTTAGTCACGCACTGAATATATGTATCATCATTTGTATATGTGTCTCACACCTAATTGTGAATTTGGCACGTGAGCTGTCTGTGTGGATTATGATATACATGTGAATTGTCCACGTTCTGTTGAGCCTGATATTGAGAGTAGATATGCAGTCTCTCATGAGTTATCATATAGCACCACGAGTTGTGTGCACTCAGGTTTGATATGGTTTGGGGAGTGCTGGTTTTGAGTAAAGAGTGAGCCTTTATCATGCATCTTTGATTTATAAACTCTTGTTTATGCATTTCATATAAATTTGGATCTATGAATATTTACGTTGTTTTTGTGCATTACTTCTACTGTTGTTGTCTATATGTTGCACAGGTTTATGAAAGTGAATATTTATGATACAAATCGTTACCACTATTTTGTTGGGGATAGATACTTATTAGGTACATGTTGCACTTATAACTTCTTCATGGGAAAGTCTGGCACATTTTTGCTACAAATTGTAGCTCGATCTGCATTATTTCAGTATATTAACATGAATTTGTTCTTTTAACAGATCAAGAACTTGAAGTTTGAAGAACATACGTCATTGAGCTAGTTGAAGAGCAATATTTTTATTCTTTTGTTAGTGGTGGTGCAAATATGTTATTTGTATATATGCTACAATTTCATTTTCTCAATTTTTAGGATTTGATAGATATTATGTCGAACACTTATGTTTTCAGATATTATGTCGAACATACATGTATGTTTTTCAGTAATTAATTTGATATTTCAGTTCTTCGTAATTAACAATGATTTTTTATATGAATATCAATTATTTGGTATACTCTCGGTTGCCTGTAAAAAGCATATGAAATAATACTACTTTGGCACCATAGAAAAATATAAATTATGTAGCTACTTTAATCAAATTTGCGAAAGGAATGAGTAATGCTTATATTTGTTAAATTAATTTATCATAAATTTAATTTTCTTATGACGTAGAACTTTGCAGAATTTAATATTAAAGAGTCAACTTTGCTTGGCTCGGACTCAGCTCAGTATTATAAAAAGAAACTCAATTGTAGTTGACTTGATAGGACTTTGCTCGGACTCGACGCCCAGGCCAGTGAACCTTAACGTAGAACTCATAAGAATTTGATCCCTCAAATACATGTTTGAACCAAAAAATGAATCGAAAATTTTTATAACCAACAATATAATAAATTTGGAGTAGAACAAGAAGAGCTGGCTCAGGCTAAGGGTGTCAATCGCGTAATTAATGATTAAGAGACTAATTAAAATTTGTTTAAACAGTTAGAGATGGTTTGGTTCGACGAATTAAGAAGATGATCCCAATATAAAACTTAACAAAATGAAGCATTAAGAAATATAATCTCAACATGACTAAGCGTTTTGTGAGCAGTATTAACTACCGGTTGTGTGAAAATCTGTTTATAATTTTATACTAATGAAATAAAACATGAAATAAGAATTCGTCCAAGTGTACAATCCATGTACTTAATGTAATATTTATTTAGTAAATCCTTAAAACTACTAGTACTTACTTTGCATTCGCATAAGGAGGCTAGAATCATGTTCTCGTGGTAAATTGTCACCTTTCCAAGTTCATATTTTGAAAACTTTACAAAATCCATTAATCATACGTACTACTTTATATGTCAAAAAGTACATAATCACATAACCATAAATGTTTAAACCACGTCCAAAACAAAACCAAATCCATTTATTCATCCTTTTAATAGTAAAGGAAGAGTCCACTCCGCAGAATTGAACATTGAAATTTCGTGGACCAACACACAAATTGTTCTTGCAGCCATAGATCATCAAACGACTCTGAGTACCAGAGCCCAGATTGGATAGACTAAGAGAAGGATAATACCAACTGTGTTAGATATACCATTGCTCTGAGTGAAGGAATTTCTGAATCCACCAGAGGCTCTGATGTGCTCTTGGAGGAGATAGCAGCCAATCAGAAGACACACCACAGTGCCAACCCAACTGTCTCTGAAAGTGTGGGCAAAGAGGTTGGGTGCAACCACTAGTAGTAGGATCAATGAACCAGGCATCTCCAACCAGTCTGTACTTCATGGACAACATTACAAAGAAGGATTAGTGTGTGTATATATATATATAGTAGCATAACTTAACTAGATATGTTGGTCGCATGATTTGAAGTAGATATTTATACATTTTAGGATTAAGAATTAGTGGGTTCAGAATGAGCTTGACTTTATTATATGTATATAGTTTAATTTTTTTCCAGTATATATACATAGTTCGTACCGAAAGCAATAGGTTCAGTTGAATTCATAGGACCTGCTCTAGTTTCACCTCCATGTGCGTGTCAATGGATGTATTCATTAGAAGAATAGTGTACGAGCCAGTTTGCGCGTACATCAACTAATCAATCGGTTACCTACTTTTCCCACAGGCACAGGTAGTGGATAATTTTGCCCTACCTTACTTACAGAAATGGAAAGAACCTACTTCCTCCGTCCCAATTTAAGTGTCTTACTTTCCTTTATGAGCTGTCCCAAAAAAAATGTCTCTTTCTATATTTAGTAAGTTCTCCAATTCCAACATACTACATGGCAAGTTTAAGACCACAAGATTTAAATGGCTACACATATCTTTAATTTAAGACCACAAGATTCAAAAGTATCCCTTTGTTTCTTAAACTTTGTGCCCAATCAAACTAAGACACTTAAATTGAGACGAAGGGAGTAATATTATTTAGGCTGTTAGTTTTTAACCCTGGTCTCCTAGGATCTTTTGCCATTCGCTGACCAATAAGCCACACACTTGAGTGCATTATTAAAGTAGATATTGACCAGCTAGATTCGCGAAGGAGCTTGAAGTAGTCTTGCTAGTCTTTCCACCATCTATGATCAAGTCTGAGGGTGTAATTAGATTTGTTGGAGCTAATGCTCAAAATAATTCAGGAAAAACACATCAAGTTCCCCATTAAGAGCTCCAGAGTGTGAAGATATTTTCACTATATGTAAATTGTGTTTTACCCTTCAGGACAAATATAAAGAATCTGCCAAAGAAAGCCAAAATCTCAGACAATTCTAGTGACTGTTCCCAGATGGCTATGCTGCAACATCTTCAAAAACTTCTAGATTATCTCTAGAATTGCCAGTGAAGAACACATGACATTCTCAGTTGATAAACATGCATATAGTTACAGATAGGAGAGTGCTGGTAGTATGAATGAACCAGTTCACAATTACTGGTTTTGGTGGCTGGGCTAGTATCTCATCTCTGTGTGAAGCTTGGAGTTTCAAAAAGTATATACTCAGAGAAACTTTTTGAGTTGACTATCTATGCAGTTTGAAAATTTTAGACATATCTCTTCCGTGAGCCGTGGCATGTCATGCTAATAAATTTGGGGTGCATATTACTTACTGGAAAGCATTTCCAACTGTTTTTTGAATATTAAGAAACAGTAAGCAGAGAACGTAACAGAATCTTGGATTACAAGCAAAAGAACTTAATTGCCGAAAAAGAAAACAATGACCAATAGGTTATTTTATCATATAAATCAAAAGCTAATGTTCATACCTGGAAAATGTCGTGGGAAGAAAAGCCTAAGTACTACTGCAACGAAAGCAATCCATTTCCCCACCTCTCCTCTGGAGATCAAAAACGATAATTGATTAATGAAGAAATGAACATCTTTGAATCAGGTAGCAATCAAGTGATAAGAGAATATCTTGGAAGACAAAGAAGCAAGGAAAATTACATAGTAGCAAAAGAGAAGTTTACCTGAAGAAGTGGAATAACACTGAAGGGAAACTGAAGAAAATATATGGGACTAGAAGTCCAGTCAGCATATTTGTTTTCCAGTTTGTCCGGTCCAGTATCAGCAAATAACTGCAGTCAATATTCTCTCGACTGGTTATTACAAAATCTACCAGGAACAAGGTGTAAACTCTAGGTTTACAAACATGTTTGACTAATTAAAGCACTTAAAGTAACTTGAAACCAGCAAACTGACCACATTGGCACATCCCACAAAGATGAATCGTATTTCACCAGCTACCTTTACACCATCAGAATATACTTATTCACTTGATTGAGTCACTTCATCTAAAAGCTTAAAACAATTACAGACTGGACACATTTACTTAACTTTTTTAAAAAAATTCAAGAATACAAGTGAAGCATCTAAACCACAAAGGACAAACATTATACATCATGCATAAAAAGCAACTTCTTACAAAAGGTAGAAAGAAGAGAGAGTAAAGGTCGAGCGCTGAAATGGTTGAGCAGAGAGAGTAAGGAGAAATGCTTAGAAAATAATAGAAATCTCAAACGGCTCATGTTGCCAGAATAGAAGTTAAGCAGTGCGCTAAGTAATTACAAGATTTTGAACTGAACCCTTCTGTAGGCATTGGTGCACGTTTTATTCCGTTAAAGCTATACTCTATGGCAGACAACATTAGCATCAGCTCATGTACTCTTGAGGGATTACACAATTTAGAGTATGAGAGTGGGTTATATCTTTCACAAGAACATAGGAGGTTACTAAACTGCTTTCGATATGATCCAGGCAAGCATATGACCAAAGTTAAGTTTTGCAAAGTAACAACATTTTACACCGACTTTCATGATGTCTTCCTTTGGCCGTACTTAAATTAATTGGAATGATGTTGCAATATCTATTTCCTGTAAAACTTCTTCGACAAATCAAAGTGAACCAGAAAAAAAAAAGATTTTTGACATTACTACTGTATAAGTCAGTTAGATATCCCCATATCCATGTAAAGGTGAATTCAAGCTTTAGAGTTGGCGATTTGGAGTTCCACTGCACCCACTAAAATGTCAGGAGAAAGCCTTAGACTTCTCCATTGCATTGCGAAGACTGATAGAAGATGAAGATTTTCTGACACAGTAGTGGTTATGTTTAGGATGAAAAGTTTGTTGAGAAATGCAGGTAATGCTTGGGATGTCTCTTCCCATTTTAAATAGATACCAAGAAAACTTCTCCTGGACTTCCTCATGTATTTCAAAGTAGATGACTTCTTTGGGATCTAAATGAATAGATAACAACATGAAGGAAAAATAGATAGGAGAAAAGAAGAAGACAGGCAACCTTATTCTTAGGAAAATCCATAGGGCAATGAGTAGGTATTAACCTCGTCATAATATGTTACAAGCAAAGAACATCAGTACAGGGTTAGTAATGTAAAAGCAAAGCGTTGAATTTGAGGGACTGTGGATACAACGTCAAGCTTTATACCAAATCAAAGCAGCTGAACAGAATAACCCCCAAAATCAGAAAAAAGGCCAACAAAAGAAATGGTATTCTACATTTTGCGGATACTCAGTTCAAGATTTAACAAGTTTGAATAAGATCATTGAGTTGAAGACACTAATATATCATAGCAATTTTCATCCAGCCAGAGCAGAGTACAAATATTTAAACATATAGGACTAATGCACATATTGCTTGGGCGGAATAAAAAAAATCTTAATCCACACCTACTTGTTAAGTAACTTTCCACAAAAAATGTGTCAATAGGCACTTCAAGATGTCTTATTAACAAGGATTTAAATCTTCCTCAGGTGACTAGCATGGCTGTTGGTTCGCCAATGCAGGACACTTTGAGTGTCAGCCAAGAAAAATTCATACATTAATTTTGAGGGAGCAATTTGCATATCCCTAATAATCACAGTGGAATATGCCTAATCCATTTCTAGGTCGAAAGTCTCTACTTTCCATTTTCCTACAAAGTAATGAGTTTGCTAACTGAATGAATTTTTCAACCAACTCTTGCCTTGTGAGTGATGGATAACTGAATCAATTCGGTAGACTGCATTATTGTAGCGGTAAATCTCACTTGTTCTTTGCTCAGTTTTAAAATCTTAAATTAACAGCAGATGTGAGTGCATTTCACTCCCCTTTTCCTTAGGTGTATTTGATGTGTAATTAGCAGTGGGCTAACACACTCAACTGCTCCTTTAGTCGAATACTAAAGCCATAGGCCCATGAAGATTTTGGCGAAAGTCCATTGTCTAACAATTTTTTTTTTATAACAGAAATTCCCAAGTGTCGGTGGTGCATGGTTTGAAAACTCGGTGGATGATTGACCTGCTCCTCTATCCTTCTCCACTTGTAGGAATTGCACCAGGTATCCACTTTGAGCACCCCCATTTCAATCATATCCAATTCTTTTTAAGTATTTAAACTTTAGCCTAACAAAAGCTATTGTTGCTTCTTCCTCCTCCTCTTCCTCAGGTCATCACGGAAATCAATTATATAATAGGAAGTGAATAGTTGTTTGTAATTAGTTCCTTAATGTTCCCCTTATTTATTTAGAGAGTTGTGTGAAGGCAGTGTAGAAGAGATGATGGGGATAACAAAAGATCAACAAGAATGTCAAATTTCTAAAGCGCTAGGATGACCCCAACCTCCAAAAGTCCCCAGTATCAGATTTATTGTCATCACTGAAGCAACTCACCAGCAAAATTCCCCCCAATAAATTTCAGCTCTGAAAACTCCTGAGTTCAACAGCAATATCGGCTAAGCGCTCAAAATATTTCAAGTTACTGACTAACGAACTGAAATAGGACATGGAAGAAGATTAAATCGCCGCCAATCCCACTCAAAACAGCAAAATCAAAGGGGCTAAACATACTGTTATTAGCAGGCGTTTTCATCCAATTGCCAACTTCAGACACAAACACGGGGTATGAAGTTAAGTTTTGCAGTTTTTGACTTTAGACTTTTTGGGCTAGATGTTTTCAAACTTCAGATAAGCAATTCTCAACTTAAGCCTGGCGAGTCTGAAATTGATTCTGAAGTGGTTTAAACTTTATAAACTTAAATGTGGATCCTAAATACGTCTATCTGCATTTGCCCCCCTATCCACTTGCTTTTGCCTGTGACTAGTTTTGAACTTGTGACTATGTGCCTAACTCACCCATCACGTGTTGTGATCTTATCATTGTCTTACAAAGTTTAACAAGTTAAACATTATTCGACGAGCAACCAAATTGGTAAAAGAATCTTTCTTGTATTCTGCAGAGAGGAATTTAACAAAAGAGAGAGAAAACGGTTATCTTGTGATAAAGACAGTATGATTTTCCCCTCGTTATCACTTGTTTGAAATTGAAAACCTCAAAATCAAAAAGGAGACAATATCAAGCTATTCCAGGTCAAAAGTCCCATTGAAAAGAAAAAAAGAAGAATCCAATGGCACAAAGCATTTTCTCGACAATTTAATAGACATATTATCCTTTCCAGCGAGTTTTAACTTTTCGTGAATCTGAAATAATAAACAGATATATAACGGCACTACTAATCGTTAAAGCAGAATAGGAAAAGAGGAGGAAAAAGGGAGTTTAGACATTACATGGCAGCAAATGAGGCGAACCATTTGAGGAAAGAAGTACCAAATCCAAGACCACCAAGCTTGGTGGCATGGTCAAAGAGCTTCTTAGCAGCTAACTTGAGCTCATTAAGATCTTCATTAATCAATTTGTTAGTGTCTTCATCAGTCTTCATAGCCAAATAATCCATCCTCCCCATTTTTTTTGGTTCTTTCACCTCGAACTAGATCTGACAGAAAATAATTGAAGCAAATAGCGATCTCTGATTCAAACCCACAGAAATTGAGGATAGAGAGAAATACCGAATTGATGTCTACACTCCAGTCTGTCGAGTAATTATTATTTTTGGTCGAAAAGTCCAGATCAGATAGAGATGGGCTGTTTAAGATTATATATGTAGTAATTATTGGACACGTAAAACAGTGCGGCCTTGCCACTTCTTCGCTACTTTGACCGAAGTTAACGTAACTTGCTACCACGTTTCTAATTGGGTTTTATTTTAAGCACCGGATTTCACTCTTTCTCTGCGTGCTGACTCAAACTTTAATAGTTTGTTTGGTCAAATTTTTTAAATCAGCTTATTTTTAAAAGTATTTTTTATTAAATTATTTATTAAAAAAATATTTTTAGTGAGAAGCAGTTTATATGACACAATATTGATTGAAAAGACATGTAATAGAATTAATGATAAATCGGAGATTTAGAGATAGACCTTAAAGTCTAAAGGGTTCAAATTGAGCAGGATTAAGACAGAGTACATGAAGTGCAAGTTTAGTAACACATCAAATGAAGCGAACGTAGATATGATGATTGATACACCGGTCATCCCCAAGAGAGAATACTTCAAGTATCTTAGGTCAATAATTCAAGAAAATGAGGAGATCAACGATGATATAACACATTGTATTGAAACGAAGTGGATGAAAGGACACTCACATTCGGTATCCTATATGAAAAGGATGTATATCTAGACTTAAAAGTAAGTTCTATAGAGTGATTTTTAGACCAACTATATTGTACAGGGCATAGTATTGACCAGTCAGAAATTCACACGTCAGAGATTAATGTGCGGAGATGAGAATGCTCAAATGAATGTGTGGGTATACTAGAAGAGACAAGAATAGAAATGAGGATATAAGATGTGAGTATATGATAGCTTAGCCATATATGATATATACAATGTGAGTATCATAGAGAACTGAGTATGTTTCTAAAAGGAATGAACCAAATCTGTATGATATTCTGTCAGTATATGATATATACTATGTAGGTTATCATGAAGGACTAAGAAGTGTTTTTTAAAGTAAATGAAACAATCCTCTGTGATACTCAATCATTATATGATATGTAACTGCAATAATATACTTCAACTGCTAC
>JACEIK010000498.1:325133-344608 GCA_018107945.1 Datura stramonium | reverse complement strand
TTCTGGTTAGCTGATGTTATAGTACAGGTGGCTATAGGCCTAGTCGGCCGGAGGCTGTATTTACAGCCGTTATATAGCCCGTTGATTCCGTGAATCTGAGATAAAACCAGCCAGGCACCAGATGTGCTTAGGCTCAGGGGTCTAGTAGTTCAGGTCCTAACAGGGCACCAGGTGCCAAGCATACCCCCCAAGGCGGGGCGTGATATTAAGGCCAGGAAGATGATTTCCAAGGGTTGTATATATTATCTAGTTAGGGTTAAGGATGCTAAGTGCGAGACCCTGACTATCCAGTCAGTTCCGGTAGTGCGTGAGTACCCAGAAGTATTCCCTGATGATTTACCAGGTGTTCCTCCCGAGAGAGAAATTGATTTTGGTATTGACCTTCTTCCTGACGTGCAGCCTATATCAATCCCTCCTTACAGAATGGCTCTAGGTGAGCTAAAGGAGTTGAAGGAACAGTTGAAGGAACAGTTGACGGACCTGTTAGATAAGGGTTTCATAAGACCAAACAAGTCTCTATGGAGTGCACCAGTCTTATTTGTCCGAAATAAGAATGGTTCCCTTTGGATGTGCATTGATTATCGACAATTAAACAAAGTCACTATCAAGAATAGGTACCCTCTGCCCAGAATTGATGATTTATTTGACTAGCTTCAAGGTGCCAAGTGCTTTTCGAAGATAGATCTCAGATCCGAGTACCACCAACTCAAAGTTCGGGAGAGTGATATCCCGAAGATAGCCTTCAGGACGCAGTATGGTCATTATGAGTTTGTAGTTATGTCTTTTGGAATGATGAATACTCCTGCTGCTTTTATGGACTTGATGAACAGGGTGTTCAATCCATACCTGGACATGTTCGTGATTGTCTTTATCGATGACATCTTGATAAACTCTCGAAGCAAGGGGGAGCATTCCGCTCATTTGAGGGTGGTGCTACAGACTCTTAAGGATCACCAATTATATGCTAAAATCAGTAAGTGTGAATTTTGGTTGGACTTTATGGCGTTTTTGGGCCATGTGGTATCAAGTGAGGGCATATAGGTGGACTCTCAGAAAATAGAAGCGGTGAAGAATTGGCCTAGACCAGTGAATCCTTTAGATATTTGGAGCTTTTGGGGTTTAGCTGGCTACTATCAGAGATTTTTTGAAGGTTTCTCATCGATTGCAGCACCTTTGACCAAATTGATCCAGAAGAAGGTGAAATTCCAATGGCTGGAGGCTTGTGAGAAGAGCTTCCAAGAGTTGAAGACTCGACTTACCTCAGCACCGGTGTTGACCCTACCCGAGGGTACCGATGGGTTCATAGTGTATTGTGATGCATCAAGGATCGGACTTGGGTGCGTATTGATGCAGCATGGGAAAGTCATAACCTATGCCTCCAGACAACTAAAAGTTCATGAGAAGAATTATCCGACCCATGATCTTGAAATGGTCGTGGTCATATTCACCCTGAAGATATGGAGACACTATTTGTATGGGGTCTATGCGAATGTGTTCATGGACCATAAGAGCTTACAACATGTGTTTACTCAGAAGGATCTCAATCTTTGGCAAAGGAGGTGGTTGGAGCTACTCAAGGACTGATATGAGTGTGCTATACCATTCGGGCAAGGCTAATGTAGTAGCAAACACCCTTAGTAGACTCTCTATGGAGAGTGTGTCTCAAGTGGATGAGGGGAAGAAGGAACTGGTGAAGGATGTGCATCGACTCGCAAGGTTGGGAGTTAGGTTGGTTGACTCGACCGACGGCGGTGTGGTTGTTCAGAAAGGATCAGAATCGTCCTTGGTGACTGATGTAAAACCTAGAGAAGATGAGGACCAGGTTTTGGTAAACTTGAAGGAAGCCGCCCAAGGTCAGAAGGTAGAGGTCTTCACCAAAGGGGGAGATGGTGTGCTTTGATACTAGGGTCGCCTATGTGTTTCGGATGTTGATGATTTGAGGAGCTGGATGTCGCATGAGGCTCATGGATCCAGGTATTCTATCCATTCGGGTGCCACCAAGATGTACCGTGACTTACGATAAGTCTATTAGTGGAATGACATGAAAAAGGATATTGCAGAATTCATAGCTAAGTGTCCGAACTGTCAGCAAGTAAAGGTCGAGCATCAGAGACCGGAGGTGTGCTTCAGGATATCAGTATCCCTACTTGGAAGTGGGAAGAAATTAATATGGACTTCATCACAGTTTTACCTCGTACTCGCCAATAATATGACTCCATTTGGGTTGTGGTAGACAGATTGACCAAGGGTGCTCATTTTCTACCAGTCAAAACCACGGATTCGGTGGAGGATTATGCCAAACTATATATCCTGGAGCTAATTCGACCGCATGGAGTTCCCTTATCCATTATTTCAGACAGAGTTACTCAGTTTACCTCTCAGTTTTAGAGGTCGTCTAAAAAAGGGCTCGGTACTCAGGTTAAGCTTAGCACAACATTTCACCCACAAACGAATGGTCAAGCGGAGTGGACAATTCAGACCCTCGAGGATATTTTAAGAGTATGCTGATGGAATTCAAGGGTAGTTTGGATAATCACTTGTCTCTTATCAAGTTTGCTTACAATAACAGCTATCATTTCAGTATTCAGATGGCGCCGTTCGAGGCTTTCTATGGGCGGAGATGTAGATAGCCCATCGGGTGATTTGAGGTTGGTGAGGCAGCAAGGATAGGGCCGGATTTGGTTCATGAGGCTATGGATAAGGTTCAATTGATAAGGGACAGATTGAAAACCACCCAAAGTCACCAAAAGTCCTATGCTGATGTGAGAAGGAGAGAAATAGAATTTAAAGTTGATGATTGGGTGTTTCTGAAGGTATCTCCCATGAAGGGGGTGACGTGGTTTGGAAAGAAAGGAAAACTCAGCCCTCGTTATGTTGGTCCCTACCGAATTGTGAAACGAGTTGGCAAGGTGGCCTATGAGTTGGAGTTTCCCTCAGAATTAGCTTCTGTGCATCCTGTTTTCCATGTGTCTCTCTTAAAGAAGTGTTTGGGTGATCCAGCTCTAGTTGTTCCGGTGGACAGTGTTGGTGGAAAGGACAACCTTAGTTATGAGGAGGTTCCGGTGGAAATATTTGATCGTCAGGCTCAAAGACTAAGGAACAAGGAAGTAGCTTCAGTTAAAGTGTTATGGAGGAATCAGCATGTTAAATAAGCTACATTGGAGGCCGAAGCGGATATGATGGCTAGACATCCATATTTATTCTCTACTGGCTCAAATCCAACTTGAGGTATCCGTTTTTTCTCTAAAAACTCTATTTAGTTTTCATGTTCCGTTCATGTGTTCAAGTTTCTTTTATGTATATGGATGGGTATATGAATCATGAATTCAGTTCAGCTATGTAGTTTGAATCGAAGATAGTCATTTCGACAGTTTTTGATTTAAATGATTAATAAGAGTATAATGATTGCATTTCTCTATTTTCTGTATGTTTTCCAACATTCGAGGACGAATGTTCCCAAGGGAGGAGATATTTTAATACCTCAGAGGTGTCTAAGATTAGACGGGGATTTAAAAATGAAAGTTGGCTGAAATTGGGGGAAAATCCCACAGAACGGATGACCCAATGGATCATTGGTCCAACCAATGACCCGTGGGAAGCAGATGTGGGAAGGTTGGCCAGGTGATACTGGGAAGTAACGAGCGAAGTAACGACTCATTGTTTGTTACAACGAGTCGTCGTATGGAGCTGTGGTGGGAAATGTTCCTCGGCTTAAGGGAAAGCGACGGGTCATCCCACGACCCGTTGTGAGAAGTAATGGGTCGTGGTCACCAGTCGTGGGATGGGATATCAATATTTTTCCAGTCTACATAACGGAAGCTAACCACGACTCATTGGAGAAAGTAACGAGTCATGATGAGGGTTGTGGAAAGGATTAGTGGAGGACCTGGAAGGAGGAAACAATGGACGATATAATGACCCATTGTCTGAAAGGAAAACTCGTCCTGTCGAGTCGTGGGGATGAATCTAAGATCAGGAGGCTTGGCAGTGGAGACGACGTATGGATACCATGAGTCATGGTATCCTATGAAAATCCATTAGTCCAGTCGTTGGTTCACCCAGTGCAGATTTTTCAGGGTTTTCATTAAGGGCATTTTTGTCATTCTTATGTTGTAAGGTCCTAAACTACGTTGTTTTAAGTTATTTTCTGAGCGTATTAAGATAGGTTAAGTCATTCTAACCTATTCACAACCCATGCATACAAAGATAAGGGATTGAGGAGGTGATCAAGCTTGTTCTTCAAGGTTTTCTTCATTAATTTCCATTGGGTTTCAAGGAGTGATGAGATTTGATTTTCCCCAGGTATGTAGAGTTATGAATGGTTGAAGCCTTTCACACCCATGCCCAATCTCTTTCAATTCATGAAATTTTCTATCTAAAATCTATGGGGTTTTTACCCAATGCATGAAAATTTAATTTCTCTACATGGGCTTGATCTAATTGAGTTACTATTATTGAATTACGAATTATGGGCAGGTTTTACGTTGTTTTTCATTAAAATCATGTTTCAGGTTTTATGAATTAAATTTCCCATTTATAAAAAGGTCATGAAAGTCAAGTTTTAAGATGAATGTTCAAGTATTATGAATTATTGATGATGAAAAACATGTTTTCACGTTACCCATGTTTATAATCATTTTTTCAACTGAATTGAGTATGGTCAAGCGTGTTAAAGTATTGGGCAATGCCCACATGTTCAAGAATGATTTACGATTATGAAATGAATCTCATGATTTACAAATTAATGACGTTGGACGACTAAAGAGCCTTTTATTCTTGGCTAATAATGCTTTAATGGGGATCAAAGATGATAAATATTTATTTGGCCATGAATCTCAATGAATGATGCTATTGATTTACATATGAGTCTAATGTGCATATTTTTGGGAGCCGTGTCTAGCACCGAGCAACCTGACATTCAAAGGACTATGCTAGTGTCTCATAACCACGTGTCACCGTAGGTTTATAATGATACATTACAATGATAATGATCCCATCTTTCATGATATCATATAATGCACGTCCCTTTCCTGGCAAGCCAGGGGCGACTCTGCCCACTTGAGTGAGATAGTTGGGGCATCATGTAAGGCTCTACCATGATGGTGTCAGTTATGATGAGTCCTCCCATTGTTCCGCATGTTTTATGCATTGTTATATTTATGTTATTTGGCTCAAGTGATGATTTAATAAAGTTTCTCTTATAACTATGATAATGAATGGTTTAAGAACGATTTGAAAACCTTGAGCCTTATGTTATCTTATGATATTTATGATATGAGCATGGGGTCCTTCTCTTATGATCATTTATGAGCTTTTGTTTATTTTTAAATATCTGTTTTACTTACCTTGCATACTTGGTAAATTTCACGTACTGACTGCATACTCTATGCTGTATCGTTTTATGATATAGGCTCCAATCTCCAGATCCAGCATCGTCATTAGCTTGTCTCGGAGTTTAGCATCCAGCTTGTTGGTGAGTCCTCATTCCCTGAGGACCCTTTGATTCAAACATTGATGTTTCTTTTAGTTTTCAGTTTGCCGGGTTAGTTGGGGATGTTTTCCTATCAACCCATCTGATACACTAGAGGCTTTCAGACTTTATGTAGTACTCAGCTGTTATGTATGTAGTATGTTCCGTTTACTAAGTCATGTTTCCTCTATGTTGAAAAGTTAAGTATTACGCTTTAATGATATAGAGTTAGATGAATGTTCATGCCATGGATCGACTTGGAGTCTCTCGGGGCTCCTTGTCCCGTGTTACGATCCGGATCTACGTTCGGATCATGATAGAAGCGGTTCGAGATTGGCCTCGACCTAGTACTCCTACAGAGATACACAACTTCTTATGACTAGTTGGATATTACAGAAGGTTTGTGGAGGGCTTCTCAAAGATAGTCACTCCATTGGTGGGTGTAACTCAAAAAGGTGTAGTATTCGAGTGGTCTGATGGATGTGAAGAAAGCTTTCAGAAATTAAAGACTTCATTGACTATAGCTCCGATTTTGACCTTACCTATTGTGGAGGGTGGTTTTACCATTTATTGTGATGCATCTCGAGTTGGAATGGGTTATGTCTTAATGTAGAATGGTAAAGTTGTGGCATATGAATCTCTGCAACTAAAGATTCATGAGAAGAATTATTCGACTCATGACTTGGAATTGGCCGCAGTTGTATTTTGATTGAAGATATAGCGTCACTATCTTTATGGTGAGCCATGTGAAATTTATACTGATCATAAGAGTCTACAATACATATTCAAGCCAAAGGATCTAAATCTGAGACAACGATGGTGATTAGAGTTACTTAAAGATTATGATCTTACCATTTTGTATCACCCTGGGGAGGTGAATGTGGTGGCAGACGCCTTGAGTAGAAAGTCTATCGGTAGTCTGGCCTGGTTCACTATTGAAAAGTAATCTATGGTTATGGATATTCAGGCATTGGCCAATCGGGGAGTTTGAATTGATCATGCAATGCCGGGCAGGTTACTTGCCGGTGTAGTGGTACTATCGTCCTTAACTAGATAAGTTAAAACTTGCCAATATGAAGATCCCTATCTTACTAGACTACCAGATCGAGTGCGAAATGGGGCCGCTAAGTAATTCTCTTCTGATGGTGAAGGCGTGCTTCATCGATATGGTAGGTTGTGTATTCCCATTGTGAGTGATGTGAAACAACTAATTCTTGAAGAGGCTCATATCTCATGATACTTCATTTGCCCAGGTGCTATAAAAATGTATCAAGACTTGTGTGGATTGTACTGGTGAAAGGGTATGAAGGCTGATATTTTGAAGTATGTGACTAGTTGCTTAAATTGTCAACAAGTCAAATATGAACATAAAAAACCTAGTGGAGTAATGCAAAACTTGATTATCCCAGAGTTGAGGTGGGAGAGGATTGTTGTGGATTTTGTTGTTGGGTTGCCAAGTACTTTCAAGAAACACGACTCAGTTTGGCTGTTTGTGGACAGACTCAAAAAGTCAGCACATTTCATACCAGTTCGGGTTACTCATACCACATAGCAGTTAGCAGATATTTACCTTTGTGAGATAGTTCGACTTCATGGTGTGCCTACTTCAATAATATCTGATCGAGGTGCATAATTCACTGCTAAGTTTTGGAAGTCTTTTCAAAAGTCATTGGGTTTGCAAGTCGAGTTGAGTACAGCTTTTCATCCGCAAACTGACGAGCAGTCTGAACAAGTTATTCAGATTTTGGAGGACATGCTTAGAGCTAGCGTGATTGATTTTGGTGGTCATTGGGATAATCAGTTGCCTTTGGCGGAGTTTGCTTATAACAATAGCTATCAGTCGAATATACAGATGGCACCGTTTGAGGCTCTATATGATCGCAAGTATCGTTCACCAGTTGGATGGTTTGGACCAGGCGAAGCACAATTATTAGGTCTAGATTTAGTTCAGCAAGTTTTGGAGAAAGTTGCATTGATACACGAACGACTTAAGACAGCATAAAGTAGAAAAAAGTCTTATACAGATAAGAAAGTCCGTGATATGAAGTTCACAAAAAGTGAGAAAGTCTTTCTAAAAGTTTCCCCTATGAAAGGAGTTATGCGATTTTGCTGGAAAGGTAAGTTAAGTCCTAGATACATTTTCCCTTATGAGATTTTGGATCGGATCAGGTTGGTGGCATATAGACTTGCTTTACCTATGAGATTTTCCACTGTTCATCCTGTGTTTCACGTGTCCATGCTTAGGAAACATGTTCAGGATGATAGAAAATCCATCCAGAGGATGTGGAACTTGATGAGAATTTTACTTATGAGGAAGGTCCGATATCTATTATTGATAGGAAAGTGCGTCAATTAAGGTCCAAGAAGCTAGCTTCCGTCAAAGTTTTATGGCATAATCATCCAACTGAGGAGGCTACTTGGGAGTCCGATGTGGACATGCGAGCTAGATATCCTCACCTATTTGACACTATCGGTAGATTCTAGACTCGTTCGAGGATGAATATTATTTTAAGAAGGGGAGAATGTAATAACCTAAATTTTCATAAGGTTTATTTTGTAATTTAAGCTTAAAAATAAATGAAGGGACTAAGGGTCAAAAAACCAAAAAAGGGAAAAAAGGAAGGAATAAGCAGAAAAAAAACAAAAGAATAAAAGGTTTGGTATGGCTGGAAATCAAAAGTAGAACGTGGAAAATAAAAGAGAAGAAAATAAAACGTAGTAAAAGAAAGGGAGAAAAAGAGAAGAGATATAATACCCCAAAAGTTTCTAAGACTAGACTCGGGAATTTAAAATGAAAACAACAGAAAAATCTGAGAGTTTGACTCAGAACAACTTGTGGTACGAGTCATGGGAAGGTGTAACGAATCGTTAGTGGGAGTCGTGGTAAGCTGATGGGTGTGAAGGTTTGGACTAATGGGCCATGGTACAACTCATTGGATGAGGTAATGGGTTGTAGGTTAGAGTTTTTGTTTGTCACCGAGGTACCTAGGTTGGATGGTATGAGTTGTAGTACGACTCATTGTAAGGAATACCAAGTCGTGGTAAGTGCCCGTAGGAAAGAGCAGGAAGTTCACCCAGTCATGGTAATGAATGGAACCGACGACTTTTTGGATGAAGGCACGAGTCATGTAAAATCCTAGAATACAGGTTTCATCAGAGGCAGTAACGGATGGTAACCACGAGTCGTGGTAAGGAGGTACGACTCGTGGTCACTGGCAGTGTTAAATTTTCATATTTTTCATTAAATATATTTTCGTAATTCCTAAGCTCTAAGGTCCTAAACTATGTGATTTTAAGATCAGTTAGAAAGGTTTTAAGGGTAGTTAACCTATCAGAAGCCTTACTATTCCATGCACGCAAAAGTTGAGTGTTTCATAGGAGATCAAGCTTGAGAAATTTCCACATTTTCTCCAATTCCCTTTGGGATTTCAAGGAAGGGTGTAAATCATATTTACACAGGTATGTAGGGCTACCAATGAGAGTTTATTTCATTCTCATGCTCAAAATTCTTCTCAATTTCATGAATTTAAATTCTATATTCAAGCTCATGATCTTATGGGATTTATTCCTAATTTTGTGAAATTCTCTATGATAGATCTATGGGTCAATTCTTTTCATGTATCAAATCATGTTTTAAGATCTATGGCCATATTTTATACCTATTTTGTTTATTAATTCATAGTTTCAAATTTTAATTAAATTATTCCCAATTATGAAAGCTTCATGAAAAGTCAAGTTATGCTTCTATGATGATTTTGATCTTACTAAGTCTAAATTATGATTTATGATTCATATTATGATTTCTCTTCAAGTACTCTTCATGGATTTATGAAAATCAAGCATATGAATGTTCACAAGTATGCATGCTCTTCATGATTTATGAATTTATGATTCTTGACTGACTCACGGGCCTTATTCATGGCTAATCATGTATTTCAAGTATGATCAAGTATTTTAGCCATGAACTTCATGAATGATTCACGGTTACGATATGAGCCCCATGTGCATATTTTTGAGAGCAGTGTCTTGCACCGTGTAAACTCGACATTCAAGTAAACCTCATGGTCTTAGAACTACGTGTCACCGTAGGTATATATATATTTATGGATCTCGTGTGATATCACATCATGCACGTCCCTTGCCTAGTAAACCCGGGACAGCTCTGCCTACTTGAGCGAAAAGTTGGGGCATCATGTAAGCTCTATCATGATAGTGTCAGTTAAGACGAGTCCTCTCATTGTTCCTCATGATTTATGCATGGTTATGTTTATGTTACTTTGGCTCAAGTTATGTATTATAAATTTTCTCTTATGACTATGATTATGATTGGATTACGAAGGGTTTGAAAATCTTGAGCCCTTATGTTTACATTATGATATTTACTTCATGATCGTGCTATCCTACTCTTATGTATTTTAACTATCCATTTTTACTTACCTTACATACTTAGTACATTCCAAGTACTGACCACATACTCTATGTTGTATCATTTCATGATACAGGATCGGACATTCAGGTTCAGTCCCCTAGTTTGTCAGATCTTCAGAGTTAGCATTATCTAGCCGTTGGTGAGTCCTCATCTTTCGAGGGCTTTTTATCGCTCGTATCAGTATTTTCAGTTTCAGTCTTATAGTGAGTTAGTTAGGGTCTTGTCCCATCAACTCGTCAGGTTATAGAGGCTTATCAGACATAGCATGTATTCAGCTTCATATCAGTATTATATTTTCCATTGTTTAGATGTTATTGGATTTTCTAACTTCCTCTTAAGCATGTTTTATTATTTCAGTTTCCGCTTGTTGTATGCTCTTATCTATTATGTTCATGACATGGGTCGACTTGGAGCCACTCGGGGTTCCATGTCTCCTGTCTCTATCCCGGCCTATGTTCGGGTGGTGACAAACTTGGTATCAGAGCATCAGATTTTGAATTGTCCTAGGGTGTTTGAAAGCCGCGTTAAGTAGAGTCTTTTTCATGGGTTTGAAGTGTGCCACACTCATGACAAAGAGGATACAAAATGTTTTAGGAAACTTCTCTTCTTTCATGATCTATGTCATGCGATGAAATGTCTCTCTATCCTTGTAACTCGTGTTATGTGCATTTGCAAAATCATGCCTCCTCGCTTAGTTAACGGAAGAAGGAACAGGAACGGAAATGGCCATGAGAATGTCAACGGAGATGGGCACCAGCAGGCCTCACCAGCCTCTGAGGATCATGTGCTCGATCAGGTTTCCCATGCAGCGTTTAGGGCAGTGTAATACCTTGAAAGCCCTAAGATCAGACCCGATGGTTGAAACGGAGAAAATAGAGTTTTCGGCACTAGGTCACAGGACGAGTCGTCCAGTGACCCGTGGGGTGCACCACAAGTCGTAGAGTGACTCGTGAGGAGGAGTTTGGACTGGGTTGAAATTTTGAATTTTTAGGTGACCACGGGTGTGACCATGAGTCGTGGTCAGCACCACAATTCGTTGTGTGGGCTGTGGTCAAGAGTGATTGAAGGTGGAAGGAGTTTGGGCAATGTTGATGACGACTTGGTCACCGTGAGTTGTTCGGTACACCATGACTCGTGGTGACCCTTAGGAGGTAGATTTCCAGAGCAGGCAACGACTTGAGATCACGAGTCGTCCAGTCCCTCGTGGGGACTGGCAGTGAGTATTTTTTTGTAAATTTATTAAGGGATTTTCTGTAATTTCTAAGTTCCTAAGGCCTATACTATGTCAGTTTAAGCTCATAATAGTGTGTTTTTAAGAGGGGCAAATTCATTCTAAGGGACAGGCTGAAAATAACTCAGAGTCGCCAAAAGTCCTATGCGAATGTGAGGAGGAGAGAACTTAAGTTTGAAGTTGATGATTGGGTGTTTATAAAGGATATCTCATGAAGGGAGTGATGATGTTCAAAGAGAAGGGGAAACTCAGTCCCCGCTATGTTGGTCAGTATTGGATTGTGAAACAGGTTGGCAAGGTAGCATATGAGTTGGAGTTACCCTCAGAATTAGCTTCAGTTCATCTAGTTTTCCATGTATCACTCTTAAAGAAGTGTTTGGTGATCCAGCTCTGGTTGTTCCGATGCAGAGTGTGCGTGTGAAGGATAGCCTTAGCTATGAGGAGGTTCTAGTGGAAATACTTAATCGTCAGGTTCGAAAGCTAATAAACAAAGAAGTAGCTTCAGTCAAGGTTTTGTGGAGGATCCAGCATGTTGAGGGAGCTACATGGGAAGCCAAAGTAGATATGATGGCTAAATACCCGCATCTATTCCCTTCCGGCTCCGTTTCAGCTTGAGGTATCAGTTTTCTCCCTAGTACTCTATTCAGTTTCATGTTTAGCTCATATGCCCCAGTTTCTTTCATGTCAATGAATGTATGTGTGATTCATGAATTCAGTTCAGTCATGTAGTTCAATTCGGAGTCAGTCACTTTGTGAGTTTTCAACTTAAATGTTCCGTATTTGAGTATGATGATTGCATTTCTCAGCTTTTCAGTATGATTTCCCACATTCGAGGATGAATGTTCCCAAGAGGGAGATATTGTAATACCTCGAAAGCCCTAAGATTAGACCCGAAGGTTGAAACAGAGAAAAAAATGTTTTCTACACAAGTCACTAGACGAGTCATCCAGTGACCCGTGGGGTGCACCATGAGTCGTGGAGTGACTCGTGGGAAGGAATTTGAACTAGGTTGAAATTTTGAGTTTTGAGGTTACCACGGGTGTGACCACGAGTCGTGGTCAGCACCACAATTCATTGTGTAAGGCGTGGTCAAGAGTGATCGAAGGTGGAAGGAGTTTGGGCAGTGTTGATGAAGACTTGGTCACCACGAGTTGTTCGGTACACCACGATTCATGGTGTCCCTCGTGGTGACCCTCAGAAGGTAGATTCCCAGAGCAGGAAATGGCTTGAGACCACGAGTCGTGGTCTAGGGCACGAGTCGTCCAGTCCCTTGTGGGGACTGATAGTGAGTATTTTCCTGCGAATTTATTAAGGGCTTTTCCGTAATTCCTAAGTTCCTAAGGCCTATACTACATTGTTTTAAGCTCAAAATAGTGTGTTTTTAAGAGGGGATAGTTCATTCTAAGCCTATTCTCTTCCATGCATGCAAGTCTAGAAGCTCCTAAGGGTGATCAAGCCTAGGTTCATCATGTTCTTCCCCAAATTTCCATTGGGCATTTAAGAGGGTTGTATAATCATATTCTTCCAAGTATGTAGGATTATGAATTGGTGTAATCATCCACACCTATGCCCAATCTCTCTTCAATTCATGAAATTCTAGTCGATGAATCTATGGGGTTTTAACCCAATTTGTGAATTCTCTAAATAGCAATCATGGGTATGATCTAATCATGTTTATAATGTTAAATTATGATTAATTGGAATATTTTACAATGTTTTCAATTACAAATTATGTTTTCAAGTTTTACAAATTATGCTGCCCAACCATGAAAGTTCATGAATAGATGAGATTATGATATATGTGTTCAAACATGATGAGACGTATATGAAGAAAGTATGATTTCATATTACCCATGTCTATACCTATGTTTTCGAATGAATTAAGCCTATGTCAAGCATGTTTAAGTATTGGGCAAGCCCATATGATCAAGTAAGTTTCATGATTTATCTAGACTTCATGTATTAGCTTACCACATGGATTTTGGAGTCTAGACTCCCACTATTTTTATCTTGTGATATGGTTTGAGCCCAAGGCTCCTCATGTTATGATTTCAGATTTATGCATGTATATTATGAGTCAGCTTCGTCACTAGACGATGGTTCAGCTTTTTTGAAAAATGATGGAGAGTATATGCATGTTTTTTGGGAGTAGTGTCTAGCAACGAGTAGGCTACGGGTCAGTCAACCCTATGTCTCACAACTATGTGCCCACGTAGGTATGTTCAGATTATTTGGGACTTCCCTTGTGAGTTTCCCCTGCCTCAAGGGGCCTTCACATTGATATCGATATCATGGTAGCGTCCTTAGCCCTAGCAAGGCTTTGGACGGCTTTGCCCGCTTGAGTGTGATAGTAAGGGCTATGTAAGCTCTATCGCGGTAATGTCGGTTATATGAAGAGTCTCCCATTGTTCCTCATGATTTCAGTTATGCATGTTCATCAATCATGATTTTATATTTTCAGAAGGCTTGACCCAATGTTCAGTTTTACTTATGATTATTAGTTTTCAGTTTTGGTTCATTCGATTCAGTATGATATTCAGTTATGTTCAGATCATGATTTTAGAAAATAGTATGCAAGCCTTACTCTCAGAATCTTATTTTGACTATGGTTTTATGTATGCATGATTTATGATTTTTCTTACTTAGCAATTCTACTTACCTTACATACTCGGTACATTCCATGTACTGACCACATACTCCATGTTGTATCATTTCATGATATAGGCTCGGATATCCAGGCTCAGTCCCACCAGTAGTCAGACTCTCAGTGTTAGCATCTTCCAGTCTCAATTGGTGAGTTCTCATCTTCCAAGGGCTCTTTATCAGTTGCAGTTAGTATTTTCAGTTTTAGACTGTAGTGAGTTAGTTGGGTCTTGTCCCATCAACTCGTCAGTAGAGAGGCTTTCAGACATAGCATGTATTCAGTTTCAGCCTTATGTTATGTATTCAAATGTTATGATATTTTAAAACTTCCGCTTTATTATATTTGTTAGACTTCCGCTTGAGTATGTCGATTTTAGATATCATGTTCATGCCATGGGTCGAATTAGAGCCTCTTGGGATTCTTTGTCTCGTGTCTTGATCCGAGCCTATGTTCGGGTCATGACAGGCAGCCATCCAGATATTGGCATAGGCATTGACCGCCCAGGTCAACCAGCAGGTAGTAGTGCATGTTCCTCAGAATGGAAATGTGGCAACGGCAAGAGTCAGATTTTTCTTAGGATGAATCCTCTGGAGTTTCTCAGATCAAAGGTGGGCAAGGATCCACATGAGTTTATTGATGAGATCAAGAAGATCACCCAAATTATGGGGGTGACGGGGGAGGAGTGCGCAGACCTAGCCTCTTATCAGTTGAAAGGGGTTGCACATATCTGGTTTAGACAGTGGAAGGATAGCAGAGCTGTTAGNAGTGTACCTTTTGAACAAGTTACCCGCAATTTAAGTTAATATAAAGCGGTAATTAATTTTTTATTTTTCAATTAAAAATTTTAAATTTGAGCTAGAAATTTAAATTTTCTCTCTAAAAAAATATTTTAGTCTCAAAATAAAATTTTTTTTGCGCAAAATTTTAAATTAATTAAGTTTTAAAACGTATATCAAATATTGGATGATAAAAAAGAAAGTTGCTCCTACTAGCTTTGGATCCATTTGCTTTTAAGTAGGGACCTAAAATTATTGTCACCTTGGATTTTCTTTTTGAGATCCGTTAACGAAGCTCATTTTTCCAAAGTTTTAATTCTGATTTATTATTTTCTGTTATACAAATATGATTAAAGTGCTGCATGCCACGTCCTTTTATTAATTCCCTTTCTCTTTTTTTTTTTTGACTAAGTGTTACTTTTTCATTACTAATTAGAAATTCAAAATTTAAACTTTAAAAATTATGAAATATTTAGATACAATTAAAGTTAGTCAAATATTAAAGCAAGTATTGAACAACAAATAAAAAAACAAGTTGCCCCACAAGCATTAGGGGTGTTCGTTATTTAGCTTGGATCCTTTTTCACTTAAATTAGGACCTAATTAATTATATACTATTACTCTATTAGTTTGCTTAATTATTACATCAAATCAATTAACATAGAATTGATTTTTTTTTTTCGAATTTGCTTTTTAATTTTTTAAAGATTATCTTCACTTAGAAGTACTGTAGTGAGACAAAATATTTTCACTCTTAATAAAAAATATCATATTGAAACATAATTATTTTTTTTTATAAATCATAAGGGAGTAGAACAGCTGGCATTTTTTTGAAATCAGTATTTTAAGTCTTGGTGATACTGAACTTATTCCACAAAATTTCAACATCAACGACCTTTTTCTTTCAGAAGAACATTGATTCATGTTTAGGACTTAGGGCTAGTAAAGTTTAATTGGTCTGGGTCTCAATATAAATAGATGTTATATAATATTGAGTGACTGAAAAAATTTATATTTATTCTTAATTATGATATATTAATTCAATTTGACGTAAACAATAAATATGAATAATCTGTAAGATTTATTTTAAAAAAATACTAAAAATAGTAGTACTGTGAGTACGTTCATTATTAAGTTCGCAGTTGGATACCATTAAATTAAAAAGCTTTAGGTAAACGGAATCAACCAATAATTACAACGCGTTTTTTTGAGAATCCCACACCCTAATTATTATTATTAAAAAATAACCACTCCCTATCCGCAACTAAAATCCGACGCGCAATTGACAGGTCTAATTAATTCAAGACAGTTTTAATATCCTCTTATATACTTTTTCTCTGCTTTAATTCGTCTAATGCATTTTTATTAGACATAAAAATTTAAAAATATAAAAAATATATTTAAAATTTGTGATCTAAAATAAGTTATAGGTGTTTGTGTGAATATAAATCATTTCAATAAGGGTGAAATATGAATATTTTAAAATTAAATTGTCATTAAATATAAAAACATGTCATTTTTTTTGGAGA
Source organism: Datura stramonium (assembly GCA_018107945.1). NCBI lineage: Eukaryota > Viridiplantae > Streptophyta > Magnoliopsida > Solanales > Solanaceae > Datura > Datura stramonium. Next base: position 328,529 of record JACEIK010000498.1, on the reverse strand, counting down.
CTGATAAAAAAATGTGTCACATAAATTAAAACAATAAACGTAATAAAAAGAAAAAATTATGCGATCAATAATCACAACATATTCGATGTAATTTCACTGATGAAATCTAAAAAAATTAAAAGCAAAGAAAATTGTACCAACATAATGAATAAATAATTAATACAGGTTTATGAAATGTTAGTAAGCTTACTCTTAATAGAAGAAAATAAAGTTAAAGTCTAATCTTAACAGTGCAAAGATCTCATAACTATACAGTAAGCTAATCAGACGGCGGATGTTATGGAAAGAAGTTTAACCACTCCGTAATGGTACTGTAAATAAATTTTTACACAATTAGCTCACTTGAAAGTAAGTTATAACTAATTTTTCGTTATAAATAAAGATATGTTGTATTCGATAAACATAATCCTATTTCCATAAAAACTTTCACGTTTTTTTCACCATCACAGATTTAGATCAGTAACTACCCATACATGCTAAATGGCCTATTACATTTAGTAAATGACCAATAAGTATAATTTTTTTTTATTTTTTATAGTGTCATATTTTATGAGTAGCATATTTTATAGCACCAAAATTATCTTACCAAGCAAATGAAAGTAACGTTAGTACTACTTTTTCTTATTGGTGTTTCCAAACTTGTCTTTATATATTGCCCCCAACTTAAGGCTTCTCCTAATTTGTCTCCTAATTTTTCTCAACGAAAAAAAAAACCACAACGAATACAAACTCTAAAATCGAATGCCATTGCCAGCCATTTCCTTCAGAATTCTCTTTGTTTACAATCTCCTCAACAAAATTCTCCTCTCCTTAATCCCCAAAAAATTCATCTCCTTCCTTCCTCCATCTTGGTTCCACCAAAAACACCACCCCGACTCGCGGTGGACGGCGCCGCAACAACAATCGCCGGTCCCCATTTCCTACGCCGTCCAATCGCACCGAAAAAGAATGGACACGGACGAACTCCGGAGAATTTTCCAAATCTTCGATCGGAACGGCGACGGAAGGATATCGAAGAAGGAATTAAACGATTCGTTAGAGAACATGGGGATATCCATTCCAGATACGGAATTGACCCAGATGATCGAGAAGATCGACGTCGATGGAGACGGTTGCGTTGACATAGATGAGTTCGGTTCGCTTTACCAGAACATCATGGACGAACACGATGAAGAAGACGATATGCGTGAGGCGTTCAATGTGTTCGATCAAAATGGCGATGGATTCATTAGTGTTGATGAATTGAAATCTGTTCTTGCTTCGTTAGGGCTCAAACAGGGACGGACGATAGAGGACTGTAGACAAATGATTAAGAAAGTGGACATTGATGGAGATGGAATGGTGAATTTTGCAGAGTTTAAGCAGATGATGAGAGGGGGTGGTTTTGCTGCATTGAGTTAGTTTTTTTCTTTTTCTTTTCTTCTAATTTCCTCTTCTATCCATTAATTAGAAGAAAGATTCCAAAAAAATAATTTCTAAATTTTCATTTTTCATAGGCTGTGAGTTGTGAAATGTAAATAAATTTGCTACTGCGATTATTTTATTTTTTTAAAAATAAAATTAATTGTTAATTGTGTTTGGCTTCTCCTTCACCCTTCAATTATAAAGAAAAAAAAATTTCTTTCAGCAAATTCTAGAAAAAAGATTCAATTTTAAACATAGCTTGCATTAGTTAATATTAAAGACCTTTTAAGTACGAGTTCATATTCTTTTACATAAATAAGATGATTTTTTTAATTGTTGGTTTTATAAATAAGATGTATTCCAAGGATCCTTTTTTTTAAAAGGATAACTAATGAATTTGGTTATTGGTTATTGAGATAATTCATATTAACTTTCAAAAGTGATCATCTAGACTTTTGATTTCATTGCTGGTGTCTTTAAACACGCGAATCCTATCCAACATATATAGGTATATAGGGGTGTATAAAGAAAATTGATAGACGATACTAACCTGATAATTCGAGTTCAAATTGAGAAAAAATTTGACTAGTGATTCCGCTCGATTTAGTTTGGTATTAGAGAAAAACTCCGATCATAATTAATTTGGTTTGATTTTAACTAAAAAAATACTTCTTAAACTTTTTCATATTTTTTGTCTTTCAACATGTATTAACTCAAATGACGCCCAAAACCAAACTAAATCAATATTAATTATCAACAAAAGGAATGATTTCAACATTAGAAATGACAATAATACATATTAGATATCTATTTTTTAATTTTGGAGGTTAATTTACAATGTGAAAACAAAGCAATTAATTTTTCCTTTTAATGTTTAGTTATGTAATTAATACTTATTAGTTGCACTTTGTTTGGTATGACTTAGTACTTTTAGAGAATGATCACTTTCATTCTGATTTATTAATTATGAATACTTATTTTATGCGATTTCATTATCTTCTTTGTTGAATATTTTAGTATAATATCATTATTCATCTCATATTTTGTGTTATTTTCTTAATTATGAAATACCTTAGATAGTCATATGTTACTAGAATTAAAGAAATATTTCAAATATAAGTTATATGTTTTGTATGAAGACTTTATTGAAAAAAATTTGAAAAATATGAGAAATTCGAAAAACCTGACTTTTATTGATTTATAAATCTAAAAACTCAATATAATTAATTTAATTTGATATTTAAAAAACCCGAATCAATTCACCCCGTATGTGTGATACTTGCGTGCAAATAATTTATAAAAATTGGAACCATAAACACCCGCCATAGTTCAAAATAGATCGCAATGAATTATTAATATCATGTGGATTGAGAAAAGAAAATTATTAACGTCATGTGGATTGAGAAAAGAAAAAATATTGAATTATTAGTATCATATGAATTGAAAGAAGAAAAAGTATTGAAAATTATTAATGTTAAGTGGATTTAATAGGGTAACTTTTGAATATAAACAAAGTTGGATAAGCTTCTTTGATGACCTTCATAGTTACTCTTCTCCTAAATCTTTTTCTTCTCTCTCTCACTAAAATATGGAATAACTCTAGAAAAATATTTTTTCATTTTAAAATAAGTGATATTTTTAGTTTGAACACATCTTTTAAAAAAATTATTTATTTTTTAAAAAATAAAATATATTTTTACCAACTTATCCTTAATAAATACATTAGATGTAACTCTTTAGTATTTTCTTAGTTATGTAAAAAAAAAAATTCATTTAAATAAAGGTAAAATCTAAAAAATCATTAATGCCTTTTTTTATTATGTAAAGCACCATTTATTTGTGATTTATAGTGCGCAGTAAAATAATCATTTTAATAAACTAAATAAAAATATTGTTATTAAAAATACATATAAATTTGAAAAAAAATAATTTCCTTGTACCAAACACACCCTTTTATAAAACCAAACACATTATAAGTATCCCATCCCATAT
>JACEIK010000498.1:287118-303981 GCA_018107945.1 Datura stramonium | reverse complement strand
CCTTGTCGGCCCGCATAGGTTCCCTGGTATTAGAATGTTTCTGGTTAGCTGTTGATACATTCGCAGGTGGCTATAGGCCCAGTTGGCCGGAGGCTGTGTTCACAGCCGTTATATAGCCCTTTGTTTCCAGGAACCTGAGATAGAGCTAGCCAGGCAGCAGATGTGCCTAGGCCTACCAGTTAGTAGTCCAGGTCCTTCTAGGGCACTAGGTGCCAGTCAAACCCCCCAGGGCAGGGCGTGACACTAACCATGACATAAGGCCTGTGAGTGGGCCAAAAACATAACTCATAATTCATAGGTTTCATGCATACTTGTAGATAATACATATAACTTGAAAATAATCAAATCATAATGGGTATTTAAATAACTTCATATTTCAAATCATAAATCATGCTGGGCTTTTAAATATCGACAATGGAAATTGTAGATCATAAATTGATTCATCATGGGGTATGCATAATTAAGCATAATTTCTTAGAAATCAAAATAAAAAACATTATAATCAATTTAAATCTAAAAGATGATCAAAATCCATAGATTATGATAATATTTCAAAATCACAAAAAACCATAACTAAATCATTAGTTTTTATATACATCAAATACAAAACCCGATAAGTTTTTAATAAATTTTAAGTAAAATCATAGAGTAGGAGCATCGGTATGGAAGAATTCACCCATTGATGACCTTACATACCCGGGTTATCAAATCCTAACACTCCTTAGAAGCGCAAGAGTGGAATTGGAAGAATTGAAGAGAAAAGCATAAAATCCCTTGGATCACCTCTCAAAGTTCTTGCATGCATGAATGAGAGTTTAGAATAGGTCATTTTCTTAAAAACCCAGTTTTCCCCAGCCAAAACGACGTAGTTTAGGGCCTTATATCGTGAAAAAATAAAAAATACCCTTAATGAACCTGCCTTGGAAACTTGTCGGATGGAACCGACGAGTGGTACCAACGGGTCGTGGCAACCACCAATGACCCGTCATGTCCCTCGTTGAATGGATGCTGAAAGTCTTCTCTTAGAATCAACCAACAAATGGTCAGGACGACCTGTCCTTTCAAACAACGACTCGTTACATCATCCATGGTTTTCCCCCTGAACCTTGGCATCTCCTCTTCCACTGGCTCACACAACGACTCATCACTTCAAACAACGAGTCGTTGTTTCCCTCCGTTAAACCCACTGGAAAACTTAATGTCCAACAATGACCACAAACCACGACTCGTGGTTTCTCCTAACGGGCCGTTGGGTGGCCCGTTGTATGCCACCTGAAGAACCTAACCTCTTCCCACGACTGCTAACGATGACTCATTGTTTCCCACAATGAGTCGTCATGTCTCCCATGGTTAACACTGTCACCCAGCCTGATCCTAACCACAACTGCATACAACTACTCGTGGTTTTATACCATGAGTCGTTCCATGGCCCGTCCTGCAACTTTTTCCCAATTTCTATAGTTTTAAACTTTCCACCTCTCAGGTCTATTCTTACTCTTTTCCGGTGTATTACAATATCTCTACCTTTGGAACATTCGTTCTAGAATGTAGGAAATAAGCAGAAAACAAAAACATGCAAGTATCATACGTAAATACTGATCATTTAAACTGAAACATTACGGAATGACTATCTCTGATTCATAACACATAGCTGAACTGATCTCATGCTTCACATACACATTCATACACCTAAAATAAACTTTAACACATGAACTGAACATGAAAACTAAATGGGATAATAGAGTAGAACTAATACCTCAAGTCGGAACTGAGCCGGTAGAGAATAAATGTGGGTATTTAGCCATCATATCTACTTCGACTTCTCACGTAGCTCCCTCAACATGCTGATTTCTCCATGAAACCTTAACTAGGCTACTTAATTGTTCCTTAGCTTATGAACTTGACGATCTAATATTTCCACAGGTACTTCTTCATAACTGATGCTGTCTTTCAGACCAACGCTATCCACCGGGACTACTAAGGTGGGATCACCCAAACACTTTTTCAAAAGTGACACATGAAGCACAGGATGAATTGAAGATAACTCTGTGGGCAAGTCCAACTCATATGCCACCTTACCAACTCTCCTCACAACTCGGTAGGGACCAATATAGCGGGGACTGAGTTTCCCTTTCTTTCCAAACCTCATGACTCCCTTCATGGGAGATACCTTGAGGAATACCCAATCATCAACCTCAAACTCCAAATCTCTTCTTCTCACATCCGCATACGACTTTTGATGACTCTGAGCAGTTTTCAGCCTGTCACTTATCAACTGAACCTTCACCAAAGCTTCGTGAACTGAATTTGGTCCAATAATAGCTACCTCACCAACCTCAAACCATCCGATGGGAGATGTACACCTCCGCTCGTAAAGAGTCTCGAACGGTGCCATCTGGATACTAGAGTGATAACTGTTATTATAAGCAAACTCGATTAAGGGAAAATGATCATACCAACTACTTTAAAATCCATAACACATGCCATTAACATGTCCTCAAGAGTATGGATTGTTCGTTCTGCCTGGCCATCCGTTTGTAGATGGAATGCTGTGCTGAGCTTAACCTGAGTCCCAAGTCCCTTCTGCAAAGACTTCCAGAACTAGGAGGTAAACTGAGTACCTCGGTCTAAAATAATAGACAAGGGCACTCCATGAAGTCGAACCAACTCCCAAATATACAACTTGACATAATCATCCGCTGAATCCATGGTCTTGACTGGTAGGAAATGTGTAGCCTTTGTTAACCTGTCCACCACCACCCAAATGGAATCATAGTGTCGTCGAGTATGAGGTAGGCCTGTAATGAAATCCATGTTAATCTCTTCCCTCTTCCATGTGGGAATGCTAATACCCAANTGAAAACAAGTGATCATATTCAGACTAGAGCCGACAGGGCTTCTAATGAGGTAGGCCTGTAATGAAATCCATGTTAATCTCTTCCCTCTTCCATGTGGGAATGCTAATACCCAAAAGTACGCCTCCCGGCCTTTGATACTCGACTTTCACTTGCTGACAGTTTGGAAATTTGGCTACGAACTCTGCAATATCCTTCTTCATACCATCCCACCAATAGATTTCTCGCAAGTCCCGATACATTTTCGTGGCTCCCAGATGGATAGAGTATTTGGTACCGTATGCCTCATGCAATATCCGAACTCTCAAATTATCAACATCCAGAACACATAGACGACCCTAGTATCATAGGACACCATCTCCCTCTTGGGAGAAAACCTCCACCTTTTGACTCCACACCAATTCCTTTAACCTTCTCAAAATCGGATCATCATCTTGCACAACGCTGCCGCCATCGGTCGAGTCGATCAATCTAACCCCAAACCTTGCAAGTCAATGGACATCTCTCACCAACTCCTTCTTTCCCTAATCCACGTGGGAAAAACACTCCATAGAGAGCCTACTAAGTGCATCTTCCACCACATTAGCCTTGCCCAACTGGTAAAGAATACTCATGTTGAAGTCCTTTAATAATTCCAACCGCCTCCTTTACCGAAGATTCAGATTTTTCTCTGTGAACACATATTGCATGCTCTTGTGATTCGTGAACACATCCACGTGGACCCCATACAAATAATTCCACCATATCTTCAATGAAAACACTGCCACGGCCAACTCAAGATCATGGGTCGGGTAATTCTTTTCGGTAACGTTCAGTTGTCGAGATGCATATGCTATTACTTTCCCATGTTATATCAACACACATCTCAGTCTGACTCTCGAAGCATCACAATATACAACAAATCCATTCGTACCCTCAGGTAAAGTCAACACTGGTGCTGAAGTGAGTCGGGTCTTCAATTCCTAGAAACTTTTCTCACAAGCCTCCGACCATTGGAACTTTATCTTTTTCTGAGTCAACCTGGTCAATGGGGCTGAAATTGATGAAAAGCCCTCAACAAACCTTCAGTAGTAGCCTTCTAGGCCCAAGAAACTCCGAATTTCTAAAGGATTCACTAGTCCAGGCCAATTCTTCACCACTTCGATTTTCTGAGAATCCACCCTTATGCCCTGACTAGACACCACATGGCCCAGAAATACCACCGAGTCTAGGTAAAATTCACACTTTACAAACTTTTCATACAACTAACGATCCTTAAGGGTCTGAAGCACTATTCTCAAACGAGCGACATGCTACTCCTTGCTTCGAGAGTATATAAGGATGTCATCAATGAACACGATCACAAACATGTCCAAATATACCTTGAACACCCTGTTAATTAGATCCATAAAAGCTGCAGGAGCATTGGTTATTCCAAACGACATAACGACAAACTCATAATGGTTATACCGGGTCTTGAAGGTTGTCTTTGGGATATCACTCTCCCGTACTATAAGCTAGTGATACCAAGACCTGAGATCTATCTTCAAGAAACACCTGGTACCCTGAAGTTGGTCAAATAATTCATCGATCCTGGGAAAGGGGTACTTATTCTTGACAGTGACCTTATTCAGCTGCCGATAGTCAATTCACATCTGAAGGGATCCATCCTTCTTTCGAACAAAGAGAACCGGCACACCCCATGGAGACTTGCTCGGTTTAATGAAACCCTTATTCAACAAGTCCTTCAACTGTTCTTTTAACTCTTTTAGCTCATCTGGAGCCATCCTGTAAGGAGGAATGGAGATAGGTTGCATATCGGGCAATAGATCAATACCGAAATCAATTTCCCTTTCTGGAGGGACACCTAGCAAATCATCGGGGAAAACCTCTGGATACTCACACACCACTGCAACTGACTGAATAGTCGGGGTCTCGGACTCTACATCCTTAACCCTAACTAGGTGGTATATGCAACCTTTAGAGATCATTTTCCTAGACATAAGGTATGAAATAAACTGATCGGCTGGTACAGCGAAATTACCCTTCCATTCCAAAACTAACTCACCCAGAAACTGGAATTCCACCGCACGGGTCCTATAATTAATCGAAGCACGGAATGCAAACAACTAATTAATACCCAAGATGATATCGAAGTGCATCATGGCCATCTCTACTAGGTCTGCGGAGGTAATCATAGGCAACCCTGTAATTGGGCAGCCTCTATATACCTTCCTAGCTACAACTGATACACTAACTGGAGTTGATATGGAGAATGGTTCTGACAGAATTTTAGGACTAACTCCAAAACTACTAGCAACGCAAGGGGTCACAAAAGACAAGGTAGCTCCTGGATCTAACAAAGCGTAAGCATCAATATGGAAGACTTGCAACATACCCGTTACCACATCTGGCGAAGCCTCTTGCTCCTAACGAGGCACTAGGGCATAAAATCTGTTTAAGCGCTGACCACCTGCTAAACTAGTGGAGGCATCCTGCTGAGGGGGTTGTGCTAATGGAGAGGTAAAACTAGTTGCAGGGAAATCTCTGATCCTGTGCCTGGGTTGGCCATATCCAAAACAAGAATCTGCACTGACCAGGCATCTCCCAGGATGATTTTTGCTGCATATAGCACAAGCTGGGAATGTGCACCTGCATGCTACCATGATACCTCGAGTCTATAGCCATGCTCCTCTGGTCTCCCTTGAACCTGTATGGCGTGCTGGCCGATGATGGAGCTGGAGCAATGGACCTATGCTGGGACTGCTTACGTGGTCCACCCCCTTACTTGGCCTGAGAAACCCTGTAACTGTCAGTTCTGGACCTCTTAGCCTCTCTCTACCTCCTATATACCGACTCCATCTGTTGTGCATGCAATACAATACGGGGAAAGTCAATCTCCCGGTGAAGCATGGCAATCTGGCAATTCTTGTCCAAGTAATATTCTACTCCTTGCACAAAGCGGCTCACCCGAGCCCGCTGATCCACCACTAACTCCGGAGCATATTTAGATAACCGGGTGAACTTCAATGCATATTCCTAGACAGACATGTTACCCTGCTTCAGATTAACTAACTCGGCACCCTTAAGCTCCCTCATCTCTCGAGTAAAGAACCGATCAATGAATGAAGTGTGAAACTCATCCCAACCTATCGGGACTGCACCCACTGCCCTGCCATCTCTCCATTGATTAAACCATATATGTGCTACCCCCTTTAGCTGGTAGGAGGTCAAGTCAATGCATTTCCCATTATTCCCCGTATAACCTGGGTGATTTTCAGAACATCCTCTATTATATAGCGTGGATCCTCGTCCACCTTTGACCCCATGAACTCTGGAGGGCTCATCCTAAAGAAATCCCTCACCCTAGCTGCCGCTGTATTCCCATTCTGAGGGAAATGCACCACCGTCTGAATCTAGACCTGGGCAATCATGGCCCGTGCCAGCATCTGAATCTCTGCCTTAAAGTCGGTGTGGGTAGTTGGCTTTGGTATGTGCTCCTCATGAACGGGTGGAGCTGGCTGATGCTCACCATCATGAGCACCCTCATGATCATTTCCATTTTCGTTCCTCCTAACCTTTACTCGACATGGAGGCATGATTCTGCAAACGTGAATAGCACAAATTAGAGGAGTAAAGGACGTTCATTTAACGACATAGATCATGAAAGAAAGGAACATTTCCTAAAAGTCTAGTAGCCTCTTCTCCATAAGTGTGGCGCGCTTCACACCCATGAAAAAGACTCTACTTAACGCGGCTTTAAGATTCCGTAGGACACATAATCCTATGGCTATGATAAAGTGTTTTTCACGACCCAAACGTACACCCAGATCGTAGACACGGGAAAAGGAGCTCCAAGAGACCTCATGTCAACCCATGGTATGAGCATATATCTAATTCAATCACATGAGCGGAATACTTAACATAGAGAACGTAATCATAACATAGAATAGGGGAAAATCAGTACAAGACTTAAACAATATGGTGGAATACAACTTGTATTTGATAAGCCTCTAAACATGAAAGGCGAATTGATGGGACAACTCCCCAACTAATCCACATCTAGAAACTTAAGGAATAACATAGAGCGTGAACATATAGCCCTTGGAACATGAGGACTCAAAAAGTGCGCTGAGAGCAAGTCCGAATCTATCTACAGGTGAGGATGAGCCTGAGAACTGGGACGTGTATCATGAGACGATACAACATAAAAAGTATGTCGTTAGTACGTGTAATGTACGAGTATGCAAGGTAAGTAAAGTGGACATTTAAAACATGTATGAAATTTATAAATGATCATAAGAGTAGGATAGCATGCTCGTATCATAAATCATAACGACATATCATATGGCTCAAGGATTTCAAAGCATTCGTAACATAACATAATCATAATCATAATAGAAGAGATTTATTTGACATGACTTGAGCCAACATACATAATCATAACATGCATGAATCATGAGGAACAGTGGGAGATTCTCTTAACCGGCATACCCCATATGAGCACACATGAAGGCCGAGTTGTAACCCTAGTCGAGACGGTGTTCATACCTTGACAAGGTTAGAAACCATGAAGGGTATATCACACATGAAAAGGGCCATTTAGGCCAGGGAAGAACATAAAAGGGGTCCCAACATACCTACGGTGGCACATAGTTCATGAGATCCGGGGCTTAAACTAAGCCCCCAACCTACTCGGTGTTTGATACTACTCCAAAAACATATATAGTGCTCATAGTATAATATTCATGAATTCATGGGCTAGTTAAATCATGATAATAATAAACATAATTGTACATACATGAGCTAGCCATGACATAAGGCCCGTGAGTTGGCCAAAAACATAACTCATAAATCATAGGTTTCATGAATACTTGTAGATCATACATATAACTTGAAAATCATCAAATCATAATGGGTATTTAAATAAATTCATATTTCGAATCATAAATCATGCAGGGCTTTTAAATATCGACAATGGAAATGGTAGATAGTAAATCGATTCATCATGGAGTATGCATAATTAAGATTAATTTCTTAGAAATAAAAATCAACAACATTACAATCAATTTAAATCTCAAAAGATGATCAAAATCCATAGATTATGATATTATTTCAAAATCACAAGAAAACCATAATTAAATAATTAGTTTTTATATAAATCAAATACAAACCCCATGAGTTTTTAATAAATTTTAAGCAAAATCATAGGGTAGGAGCATGGGTGTGGAAGAATTCACCCATATATGACCTTACATACCTGGGATTATCAAATGCTTACTCTCCTTAGAAGCCCAATAGTGAAATTTGAAGAATTGAATAGAAAAGCTTCAAATTCCCTTGGATCACCTCTCAAAGTTCTTGCATGCATGAATGAGAATTTAGAATAGGTCATTCTCTTAAAAACCTAGCTTTCCCCAGCCAAAATGATGTAGTTTAGGGCCTTATATCATGAAAAAGTCAAAAATACCCTTAATGAACCTGTCCTTAAAATTGGTCGGATGGAACCCACGAGTGGTACCAACGGGTCATGGGAACCACCAACGACCCATCATGTCCCTCATTCAATGGACTGCTGAAATTGTTCTCTTGGAATAAACCAACGGATGCTCAAGAAGACCTATCCTTTCAAACAATGACTCGTTACATCGTCTGTGGTTTTCCCCTTGAACCTTGGCATCCCCTCTTCCACCAAGTCACACAGCGAGTCGTTGTTTCCCTCTTTTAAACCCAATGGAAAACTTAATATCCAACAACAACCACAAATCACGACTCTTGGTTTCTCCTAACGGGTCGTTGGGTCGTCCGTTGTATGCCTCTTGAAGAACCTAACTTCATCGCACGACTGCTAACGAAGACTCCTTGTTTCCCACAATGAGTCGCCATGTCTCCCGTGGTTTACACTGTCACCCAGCCTGATCATAACCACGACTGCATACAACCACTCGTGGTTTGATACCACGAGTCATTCTATGGCCCGTCCTGCAACTTTTTTTCCAATTTTTGCAGTTTTCAACTTTCAACCTCCCGGGTCTATTCTTACGCACTTTCGGGGTATTACATTTGTGGAGCGGGAGTCTAATGCGGAAAAGAATACCAACCTCTATATGCCCATGGAATTATTGAATACTCTAGATGAAAGATGTAAATCTCTAAAAGAATAAGCGGAGGAGACCTTGAGGAGCATAGCAAGAAGAAGTGAACAATGGGGCATAGCTCAACTTGACTCATGGGAGGAAGCTCAAAATGATGATGAAGTAGGAGTCAAGGTGAAATTTGAAGTCATACTGGTGCGCCAACCAACCAACATTGCAAAAATGCAAGATGCCAAGGTTGAAGAAGTGACACTAGAGTCTCCAAATGCCATCCAACAATTCATGCTCAAGGACTCTAGTGCATTGGAAGAGGAGGAGGGAAAGCAAGAGGCATGCTCGAAAGGGGAGCGACTTAAACCACCCTCTTATCATTTTTCAACATTTATCATGGTTGACAAAATGGAGAATGAGACCAAGTCAATGGAGGAAGTTGAAGAGGAAGATCAAGGTGGCTTCATCTAAGAATATGGCATGCCAGCAAGGCCAAAGCACATCCCTCCTTTGAGGGCCAAGACACACAAGATGCAACATCCGTTGCTTGGTCCTTTGATTCGTACACCACCACCCCTAAAGTGGAGTGAAATAATGGACAATAAATTAGGGGTGCGATTCAAATGCTCAAAGTGGAGAGAGAAGTGGTGAAGTTTAAGTCGTCGAGCCAAGACGTTAACTAAGGCGCTTATTGGGAGGCAACCCAAGTGCTTTTACATTTTGTTTATATTTTTATTTTTTTGTACTTAATGTTTGTGTTGTATTTTTTTGTGCAAGGGTGCAATAGGTATGAAATGTAATGAATGTGAGAGAAGCCAAATTCAGAGTGAGAAACCGGCGCTAAACCGGCGAAGCGCAAGTTCGAATGCGCGAAACGCAGATGTCAAATAGAATGCCTAGAAGAAAAATTCGTTAAGCAGTGGCACATCAGCGTTAGACTAGCATTTCCAAAGGTTTGAAATGCAAGTGGAACGCCGGTTATGAGTAGAAGGCCCAGGGAGTTCTTTCACCTATTCCTTCCTTACTTTTTTTTACCATGTGCATTGAGGACAATGCTTTATGTGTGTTAGAGGTTCAAGTCTGAGTAACCCACTTTTCAAGTGATGCATGATATGGCCCTATGATAGATTGGGTGACGTCATTCTTAAGGGTAAATCGTCATTACTTGTGAGTTTGTATCGCCTTTTTAGATAGTGGTCTTTGAATAAACTCAAAGGGTTTTATTTATACTACGGTTCTTTCCCAAGGAGCGATTTCTTTGTAATTTTTTTGTTGTCGAATCGGGTTGGCACTTCTCGGTGTTGTGGAGGAATCATCTTGTTGAGGGAGCTATGTGGGAAGTCGAAGTAGATATGATTGCTAGATACCCAAATCTTTTCCCTCTGGCTCTCTATCCAGTTTCATCTTAAGTTCATGTCTCTCAGTTCCATTCATGTCATTGCATGTATGTATATTTCATGAATATAGTTCAATTATGTATATCATTCTGGAGTCAGTTACTCCATTAGATTTCAGCTTCAATTGTTCAATTTTGGGATTCAATGTCATTCCCTATCTCGTCAGTAAGCTTAGTCTACATTCGAGGATGAATGTTTTCAAGGGGGAGATATTGCAATACCCCGAAAGTCCATATGATCAAACATTAGGGTTGAATTGGAAGACTTCGCAAAATCTGCACCAGATCACGGAACGACTTTTCAGGTCGCTTGACGGAACGTTGAGTGACCCATTAAGGGGTGCAAGGATGGCGAAGAGTCATTCTCAGGGGATCACTATAGATTGTGTGACGACTTGTTTTGTGACCCCACGAGTCATTTGTAGACCCATTGTGTATTGAGTAAGTTGCAGTCCAGGAGACATAACAGGTGAAGGAACGAGTCGTGATGTCACTTCACGACTCGTTAAGTGGATCATTATCAGGGTGGCTGAGAAAGGAGGATGGAACTTGCAATGGTGATGATGAGAGGGAACGACGAGTCGTACAGTGGGGTAGCAGGTCGTCCAATCCCTCATTGGGACTAGCAGGATCACTTTTTAGACGAATCATTAAGGGTGTTCTCATAATTTCTAAGATCCTACGTCCTAAATTACGTTATTTTAAGTCCTGAAAGGAGTGTTTTACGAGGGTTTATCCTATATCAAGTCATTATACTTTCACATGCATAAAAAGATTTGAATTCACTTGGATTATCAAATCTAGAATTCTCTCAATTCTTCCCCTATTCTCTTGGGTTTTAAAGACAAGCTGAGAATTAGTTTGCCCAAGTATGTAGGGTTATGAATGAGAGTTTCCTTTCACTCTCATGCCCAAATTTCTCCTCAAGTTCATGAATTAAAGTTCTAATTCATGTATATGATCATATGGGGTTTAAACCCAATTTTATAAAATTCTCAATGATATATCTATGGGTCAATTCCCCTCATGTTCTATTGCATATCTTAAGACTTATGGGACATTTTATACGCTAATTAATTATAATTTCGTGATTTCAATAGTTAGATATTATGCCATATTATGTATGTATTATGAAATGTCTAGTTTATGATTCATGATTTCATATATAATGACATATCTAGCATGAATGAATGTTTATAAACTACCCATTTATGTATCTATGATTTTGACTTATGAAGTCTTTTCCAAGCATGCATGATTTTTAAGATTTGGGAAAGCCCACACAAAACCATATGGAAAGCTCAGTTATATAAGATCAGCTTTCCATATGGTTTGGAGTCAGTACTCCTAATTTAGCTTAAGGTATGTTTGGAGCTAGAGCTCCCCATGTTCAGATTTTAGACTATGCATACAATTATGATTTTAGCTTCGTTGAAAAACGATGGGAGCACTATGCATGTTTTTGGGGAGTAGTGTCTAGTACTGTGTTGTCTTGGCATTCCTAGATTCCCCGGTCTCAGAACTATGCGCCAACGTAGGTTTATATATTTACATTTGGATCTCTCTTGAGAGTTTCCCCCATCCGCACGGGGCCTTCAACTTCTATAGATATCATGGTATCATCGTTAGACCTAGCAAGATTTTGGATAGCTTTTCCCACTTGAATATGATAGTTGGGACATCATGTAAGCTCTATCATGATTGTGTTGGTTATGACGAGTCTCCCATTGTTCCTCATGATTTCAGTTATTCATGTTCATGACTTATGATATTTTGTTTTCCAGCAAGTTTGACCCAATGATAAGTTTATGATCTTTTACTTATGATTTCATCTATGATAATTCATATAATTTCTATTTTTAGCTTTGGCTCATTCCAATCAAATATAATACTAAGCTTATGACTATACATGTTTCAGATTCATATTTCAGCATGCAGTTCTTACTTTCATGATATATTGATGTATAATTATATGCATAATTTCAGTTAAAACATACTCAGCATGTTTGACTTATCTTTCATACTCAGTATATTCCAAGTATTGACTATATACTCTATGTTGTAGCGTTTCTTGATACAGGTCCGAGCGATCAGACTTAGTTCCGCCATTAGTCCAACTCCTCGCAGTTTAGCTTAGTTCTTATCATTGGTGAGTCATAATCTTTTGAGGACATTCAGTTTAGTGTTTGATCATGTTATTTCAGTTTCAGACATTAGCAAGCCATTAATGGTTTTAGCTTCTGTTTCTCGATCTGGGGTTCCATCTCGTGTTGTGACAAATCATAAACTTGATATTCATAAAAACCATGCATACTTGAGGAAATCAGGATACTCTAAAATCTATAAATTCATGAATGGTTCTTGTGGAAATCATGCATTGTAATTATAAAACATAATTTACTTCATCACACTTGAAATCATGGACTCATAAGCTTAATTCCATAAATCATGCATACATATTTCTCATTAAATTTGAAAAGATGAATTGATAATTAATATCAGAGTAAAATCCGCCCCATTAATCTTGAATCATTAATTGAGACATGGGAGGATTTGACTTATCGACATGGCATGGATATTTGCATGGAGTTGTGTTAAAACCCTAGAATTTCAATAAACTTAATTGGATACTTGACTTCATGAGTTAGAGAAAAAATAGGTCATGAGTGTGGAAAAAATCCCCCTTTCATGGCCCTACATACTTGGGTAAATTGATTTCTAAGCTGATCTTGAAAGCCCAAGAGGATTGAGAGTGAATTTGATGAGGAACCCTAACTTGATCTAAGAAGAGGATTTCAAATTCAATGAATGTATGAGAGTATAGTGACTTGGTCTAGGTTAAACCCTCTTAAAATACTCTTTATGAAGCCCAAAACAACGTCATGAAGATGTTAGAATTTTAAAATTTACAAAATACCCCTGGGAACATATAATTAAAAACTTACTGTCAGGAACCACGGGTCTTGCCACGAGTCATACCCACAAACAAGGACTCATGGTTTTTTTCCATTGTTAGCTAACCAAATTCCCAGGTTCACTGTTTCTCAAACCACGGACCTTACAATGATTAGTTGTTTTCTACAATGAGTAGTACCCGGGCTCGTGGTTAGGGGTCACCATTGCTTATACTATCACTCTACAACTGCATAAAATGACTCATTAAACCTAAAATGAGTCATTCCATGACCTGTTACTTCCCTGAAGCCTGCCACAACCCTTTCCCATGACCCATCACACCATACAATGAGTCGTACATTGACTCGTAGGTCTAAGATCTTACATCAAATAGCTTATTAGGATTCCTGACCATGACTCGTTACAATAGCCTATGACTCATTCCATGAGTTGTTATTAGTATTTGGGGAAACTTATGGCTCACCACGACTCCCTCCTACGACCCGTACCATGGAACAACAACTTGTACCACAAGCTGTTCTGAGAGAATATTGCAGATTTTCTACTAAATCTTCTATAAGACTAGTGCTTGGTCATAAGGACATTTCGGGTCTTAAATTATCTCCCCCTTAGGAACATTCATGTGGGCTAATGAAGCTGAGAAGATAGGGAAGGAGCTACAATCCCGAAATTAAAAGCCATAGACTTAAAACTAACGGAATGACTGACTCCAGGCTGAGGTACATGACTGAACTAAATTCATGAAACATACATGCATACAATGACATTGAAGAAACTTAGAGACATGAACTTGACATGAAACTAAATAGAGTACTAAGATGGAAACTAGTACCTTGTGTTGGAACTTAGCCGAAAGGGAAAAGATGCGGGTATCTAGCCATCATATCAACTTTGGCTTCCTATGTAGCACCTTCAAAAAGCTAATTCCTCCACAAAACGTTCATTGAAGCTACTTCCTTTTTTCTCAACTTCTAAACCTGACGATCGAGAATATAAATCAGAACCTCCTCATAAGTAAGGCTATCCCTCACCCCAATGCTCTCTACTGGAATAACTAAAGATGGGTTACCAATGCACTTCTTCAATAGACATACATGGAAAACTAGGTGCACCAAAGCTAACTCTACTGGTAGCTCTAACTCATATTCCACTTTGCAAACTCACCTCAGAATCCTATAAGGACCAACATATCAGGGATTAAGCTTCTCTTTCTTATCGAACCTCATCACCCCTTCATGTGAGACACCTTCAAAAACACCCAATCGTCAACCTCAAACTCAAGCTCTCTCCTCCTAACATCTGTGTACTATTTCAAATAACTCTGAGTTATTTTCAGCCTTACTCTAATTAGCTAAACTTTCGACATGGCTTCATGAACTGAATGTATCCCTACCAATGTAGCCTCACCTACCTCAAACCATCCAATAGGTGATCTATACCTTCGCCCATAAAGAGCCTCAAATGGAGCCATCTGAATGTTGGTGTTATAACTGTTATTGTAGGCAAACTCGATCAGAGGGAAGTGATCATCCAAACTATGTTTGAAATCAATCACACATGATCTCAACATGTCCTCTAGAGTCTGAATAGTCCGCTCAACCTGAACATCTATCTGCGGGTGAAAAGCTATGCGAAGCTTTACCTGTGTATCCAGGCCCCTCTAAAATGACCTCTAAAATTGAGAGGTGAACTGAGTACCCCTATCTGAGATGATGGACAAAGAAACTCCAATAAACTGAACCATCTCCCGAATGTACAATCTAGCATAATTCCCTGCTAAATTGGTTGTTTTGACCGGTATTAAATGGGTTGATTTGGTCAACCTATCCATGTTACCCATATAGAGTCATACTATCGGAGTGTACGAGGCAATCTTGTAATGAAGTCTATATTAATCTCTTCCCACTTACAAGTAGGAATGTCAATGTTCTGAAGCATACCTCCAAGTCTCCAATGCTCAACCTTCACCTGTTGGCAATTCGGACACTTACTCACAAACTCCGTCATGTCCTTCTTAATGCCATTGCACCAATAGACTTCCCATAGATCATGGTACATCTTGGTGGCACGTGATGATTAAATTACCAAGAACCATGAGCCTCACTCAACATCCGCTCTCTAATGTCATCTATAGCCGAAATACACCATCAACCATGATATCAAAGTACACCATCTCCCCTTTGGGAGAAAACCTCAACTTTCTAATTCCAAATTGGTTCTTTCAACCTCCACTTTCTAATTCCAAATTGGTTCCTTCAACTTCACTAGGATAGGATCCTCATCTTGCCTAGCTTTGTCTTCTGTCACCAAAGAAGATTCCAACCCACTCAGGACAATAATACCACCATCCGTTTAATCTGTAAGGAAAACTCCTAAATGAACAAGCCTATGGAAATCTTTCGCCAAATTCTTTCTCCCATTCTAGACGTGAGACACACTCTCCATGGACAACCTACTAAGGGAATCGGCCACTACATTGGCCTTGCCCGAATGATAAAGGACACTTATTTCGTAGTCCTTGAAAAGCTCTAGCCACCTCCTTTGTCGCAAATTCAGGTCTTTCTGAATGAACACATACTAAAGGCTCTTGCGGTCCGTGAATACATCCACATGCACCCCATATAAATAGTGTCTCCAAATCTTCACAACAAACACCACAACTGCCAACTCTAGGTCATGCGTCGGGTAATTTTCTCATGAGTCTTAAGTTGTCCAGAGGTATACACAATGACCTTACTATGTTGCATCAACACACAATCAAGACCCATCCTAGAAGCATCACAATACACAACAAAATCATTCATGCCCTCCGGTAGGTTTAGTGTTAGGGCTGAAGTGAGTTGAGTCTTTAACTCCTGAAAATTTTTCTCACAAGCATCCGACTACAGATATTTGACCTTCTTCTGGGTCAACTTAGTTAACGGTGCTACAATGGATAAATACTTCTATGAACCTCCTGTAGTAGCTAGGTAAACCATAGAAGCTCTTAATATCTGTAGGAATGATAAGTCTAGGTCAATTCTTCACGCCTCTATCTTTTGAGAGCCCACTTGCACACCCTCACTAGACACAAAATGACCCAAGAATGCGACTAAGTTAAGCCAAAACTCACACTTTCTAAATTTAGCAAACAACTGGAGATCCTTGAAATTCTCCAACATCATCCTAAAATGAGTGGCATGCTCCTCCTCACTCCGAGAGTATATGAGAATATCGTCTATAAAGACAATCATGAACATATTAAAATATGGCTTGAACACCCTGCTCACCAAATCTTTAAAAGCTGCAAGAGCACTTGTTAATCCAAAGACATAACAACGAACTTACAGTGACCATACCGAGTCCTCAAGGCTATCTTCGGGATATCTGTTCAGGGATTTTGGTACTACACGCAAGTGCACATGGTCGAACAAGTAGTAAAATGGCTTAAGTAAGCCAAGTATCGATCCCACAGGGACTGAACTATGCTAATAGTTAACTCAACTGTTAATGAACGATATCTTCAGAATGCAGACAACCAAAGAATTAATATTTTGAGAGTTGAGTTTCCTAATTAATATGAATCTAAGACAAAATTATAAAGTGAGTCTGAACTATAGTAATGAGCAAGCTGAAGCTAAACGAACATGTA
>JACEIK010000498.1:244563-268841 GCA_018107945.1 Datura stramonium | reverse complement strand
TGTACGTTGCACTAGAAGAGATGCCCTATTGAGATGGGAGAGCTACTGAACGGGTGGCTGGGGTGCGTACCCCACCATTTCCATGTTTGGATTAAGGGCAATCCCTAAGTCTATTTTCGGGTTTGCCACCCTTGAAACAAGCATTTAAGATAACTAAGCATTTCCCAGGGTGGTTCTTACCGCACCTCGCATAGGCTAGGAAAGTGCGCTTCCCTGCCATGCTCCCCTAGACTTTGGAGCTCGATGCACTACCCCTCTGATCATGTCTAGGTCTGGATGGAACACTAGCTGATGATGGACCTAGCCCTAACGTTCTCTGGTGGGACTGAGGGTAATGTCCACCACAAGATCTCTACTAGAAATGCCCATAGCTCCCTGTCCTGGCCCTTTTAGCCTCTTTCTCCTTCTTCTTCATGTGCTCTACCTCTTTTTGTTGCGCATATATGATCAATCTTCCACCTAATTCACAAACCTGCATGTGAGCCCTCAGATCAACAACCATCTCCAGTGCATACTTGGACAACCGGGGAAACTCCGAGGCATACTCCTGGGCGGCCATGTTGCTATCCTTTAGATTGATGAATTTAGTTGCCTTTGCCTCTCTTAACACTCTGGGAATGAACCTATCCAAAAAGGCGGTAACAAACTCATCCCAACCCACGGGAACCTCTCCGACTCCCCTACTGTCCTTCTACTAACGGAACCATATATGAGTAACTCCCTTCAGCTGATAGGAGGCTAAGTTTGCACTTTCCTCTCTAGTCACCCCCATAATCTGTGTGATCTTCTGCACTCTTCTCTATGAACTCATGTGGGTCCTCATCCACTTTCGACCCAACAAAATTAGGTGGGTTCATCATGAGAAAGTCACGCACTCTCACAACTACTGCATTCTCATTCTGGAAAACATAGGCCACTACCTACTGGTTGACCTAAGCAACCATTGACGATGATAACATCTTAAATGTCGCTGTAAACTTAGCAAAAGTGACCTGCTTGGGAAAAGGATCCACTGGAGCTGGTGGGGCTAGCTGATGCCCATCTCTATGGACATTTCCGTTGCCATTTCTCCTTCCATTGACTCGGCGTGGAGGCATACTTTTGCAAATGCATATAGCGTGACTTAGAGGAATAGAGAGAGGTGAATTATCACACAACATAGATCATGAAAGAAGGGAAATTTCATAAAATATCTCATAGCTTCTTCCCTATATGTGTGGCATGCTTCACACCCATAGAGAAGACTACTTCACAGAGCTTTCAGATACCCTAGGTCACACCTAAACCATTGCTCTGATACCAAGTTTGTCATGACTAGAACTGAGACCTCGGACCGAGACACAAACCTAGAACAATGAAAGACTCCAAGCTAATCCATGGTACATATATTGCATGAAAAGAGCCTCACTGAGCAAAAATAAAGCATTAACATGGTATAAGCGGAAGTCTACATATCATAAGAATAAAATTTTAAACACAACTCAAGAACATTGAATTGTCTATACATGATACTCTGAAAAGCCTCTACTACTATGATGAGCTAATTGGAAAACACCCCCAACTAGCGCACAAGGTCTGAAACTAAAAGACATGGTAAAAATATAAAACTGATAATGTCCCCGGAGGCTGAGGACACCTAAGCGTGAATGCGACTGGACTAATCGGAAGCGAGCTATTGGCAAGACTGAGTTGGATAACCCAAACCTATATCATAGATGATATAGCATAGAGTATGTGGTCAATAATCTAAATGTACCGAGTATGTAAAGTAAGTAACCATGTTAGTAAAACAATAGTCTGAAAACATGAATATAAATCAAGAAAGTTCATGAGAATAAGGACAACATGATAAGAGCCATAAATCCAAAGTATGCATAATCATAAGCTATTCATCATAATCTGAACATATTAAACCAAGGTTTAGAAATAGAAATCATATAACATGTCATGCTTGAAATCGTAAGTGAAAGATAATATATTGATCAATGGGTAAAGCATGCTATAAAAACATAACATCATAAGTCATGAACATGTGTAACTGAGAACATGAGAAACATCGGGAGATTCTTATAACCGGCATACCCCACTTAAGAATACATAGAGCCCGACCTATAAATCCTAGTCAGGAGGGTGATCGTACCTTTCCATGAGTAGAACCATGAAAAAGGAGTGATATCACTCATGGATGGACCATAAGGGCATGGGAGACACTCTTAAGGAGGACCTCATCATGGCTATGTTGGGACGTAGTTCTTAGAGCTGGGTGCACTGGAACCGCGGTCTACTTGGTATTAAATACTACTCCCAAAATATTTAAATTTCTCATATCATAATCATGATACTTGAAGTACATGGCATGAAATGATGAGATTCATAAACATGCTTGAGATACATGAACTATCCATACAATAGGCCTATGAGTCGGCCATGATCATAAACTTGATATTCATAAAAGCCATGCATACATGAGGAAATCATAATATTCTAAAATCCATAAATTCGTGAAGGATTATTGTGAAAATCATGCATTGTAATCATAAAATATAATTTACTTCATCACACTTGAAATCATGGACTCATAATCTTAATTCCATAAATCATGCATAGTAGGGAATAATTTTTTATAAAACTTGAAAACATGAATTGATAATTAAAGTGAGTAAAATCTTCCCCATTAGTCTTAAATCATTAATTGAGACATGAGAGGATTGCATCCATAGACATCACATGGATATTTGCATGGAATTGTGTTAAAACCCTAGAATTGTAATACACTTAATTAGAGACTTGAACTCATTAGTTAGAGATGAAATTAAGTATGAGCCTAGAAGAAATCCCCTATTCATGTCCCGACATACCTGGGTAAATTGATTTCTGAGCTGGTCTTAAAATCCCAAGAGGACTGAGAGTGAATTTGATGAGGAACCTTAGCTTGATTTTGGAAGAGGATTTTAGATTCAATGAAAATATGAGAGCATAATGACTTAAGCTAGATTAAATCCTCAAAAAAATACTCTTTACGAAGCCCAAAACGATGTTATTAAGGGGTTAAAAGCTTAGGAATTTATAAAACTAAACCTGGAAACACGTAATTGAAAACTGACTATCAGACACCATGGGTCTTAACCACAAACAACGACTTGTGGTTTTTTTTTGTCATTGGAAAAAAAAGTTCCTAGGTTCACTATTTCTCAAACCATGGGTATCATGAACCGAATGAAGGCCCCGATTGTAACACGGGACAAGGAGCCCTGAGAGACCCCAAGCCGACCCATGGCATAAGCATACATCAACTCAATCAAGAAGCTGAATAATCAAATATACAATCATAGCGGAAGTCTAACTTGGAATATAACATTAGAATATGAAATCCGAAGATGAATACATACATATGTCTGAATAGCCTCTAAATATGATGAGTTGATGGGACAAGACCCCAACTAACTAAACAAGCTGAAACTGAAAAAAATAAAGCAAAGTTGAATAGTCTAGTCCTCGGAAGATAAGGACTAACCAACAAAGCAACGCTACCTCTGGCAAGCTTGCTATGGGCAGGGCTAAAGCTGAGAGCCGGGTCCTGTATCATGAAATGATACAACATAGAAAGTATGTGGTCAGTACGTGGAATGTACTGAGTATGCAAGCTATGTAAGACCGTGAAAGTAAATAAAATCATTTAGTGGAAATGCATAATGTAAACATAAACATAAGAATCAGAGAGTAGGGCTTGCAAGCATTATTTCTGAAATTATGATCTCCTCATAACATAACAAAACATAACTTCATAACATCATAATTGATTCGATTGACTCAAAGCTGAAATCCGACATTTATAAGTAAAGTTGAACATTGACTTAAACCTTCTTTAGAACATTCATTTACATAAATCTCATGAGTAACAACACATCCATATCTGAAATCATGAGGAAAAATGGGAGACTCATCTTTTAAACGACATACCACGATAGAGCTTACATGGTCCCAACTATCACATTCAAGTGGGTAGAGTCGTCCAAAGCCTTACTATGGATAGGGACGATACCATGATATCGATATCAAGCTGAAGACCTGTTCGGGCAGGGGAAGCTCACGAGGGAGGTCCCAAAGTCATAATGTATAAACCTATGTTGGTGCGTAGTTCTGAGGCATAGGGTGATCGACCCTTAGCCTGCTCGGTGCTAGACATTACTCCCAAAACATGCATATGCTCTACATCATTTTATAACGAAGCTCAACATCATCAAATGATGAAGCTTAATAATCAATACATCTCAAATATAAAATCATGCATATGAGAACCGTTAATTCAAACATACCACAAGCTAATAAGTATAATTAGGAGACTTCACTCAAAAACCATGTGCTAAGCTATGCATAGGGAACCTTTAACTCAAAACATACCATAATTAGGAGATTTCACTTCAAAACAATGTGGTAAGGTTAATTTGGGAAAATCATCATTCATACTCAATATATGGGCATTGCCCAATGCTTTATCATACTTGGTGATACTTAGTTCATATAAAAAACATCAATTATAAACATGAGTATCTTTAAAACATTCTTTTCTTCATAATATCTTATCATCATCACATATACATCACAAATCTCACTTTTCATGAACATCTCATCAATGGTCTTTCAAATCCATAAGTCTAGAAACATGATTTTTAATTAAAATCATTATAAAAATTTCCAATGCTTCATAATTAGATAATAAAATCATAATCAATTCATACCCATGTATAGAAATAGATAATTCATGTATTTGGGTAAAACCCTATAGGTAAATTATGGAATTTCATAATTTTAGAGAGGGATTGGGCATAGGTGTAGAAGAAACCATCCATTCATAACTCTACATACCTGTTGGAGGCTGAACCTACTCTCCCTTGAATGTCCAAAAAGAAATTGAAGATCGCTAGCATGCTCACCCTCTCACTTCTCTTCTACTTTACATGCATGGATGAAAAATGAAAAAACTGAACTTAACCCCATAAAAGGACACTATTACAACCTAAAACATCATAGTTTAGGCTTTAGGAACTTAGAAATTACGAAAAGGCCCTTACTAATTTCGCAAAAAATAATTGTCAAGTGGCCCTAACGAGTAACCTGACGACTCGTGGCTAGGGGGTACAACTTTTGGTGTCATCCTTTATGTTTACTGCTTAGAAAATCTTCTAGGCTCGTCACGGGTAATCTCACGACTCGTTATGAGTGACCACAACTCGTGGTCACCACCCATGAAGTACACTGCCTCACTTTTCTTTTCCTTTCTTATTTCCCTCCCCACGACTGACCCAACGACTCGTGGGGCCTGACCATGAGTCGTTTTCTCGCCCATGGGGTTTCATCTCTTCTAGTTCTTCTCACTAATCCCTGGGCTTTCCCCACGAGTCACCTGACGACTCGTGGGCTGCTCTCACGAGTCTTTCCATGACTAGTTCTGAGTCTACTGCAAAGTTTTCAACTTTTCTCCATATCAACTCCCGGGTCTGATCCTTGGGCTTCTGAGGTATAACAATATCTCCCCCTTGGGAACATTCGTCCTCGAATGTTGGAAAACACACAAAAAAGCAGAATTACGCAATTACCATATTTAAATACTGATCATTTAAATCGAAAATTAACGGAATGACTACCTCCAATTCAAAATGCATAGCTGAACTAAATTCACCAATCATACATACATAAAAGAAACTTGCACACATGAACTAAACATGAAACTAAATTACGTCTGAGTGCAAGACTAATACCTCAATCTGAAACTGAGCCACTAGAGAATAAATGTGGGTATCTATCCATCATATCCGCTTCAGCTTCCCATGTAGCTCCTTCCACATGTTGATTCCTCCATAACACTTTAACTGAAGCTACTTCCTTGTTCCTTAGCCTTCAAACCTGATGATCCAATATTTCCACCGAAACCTCCTCATTGCTAAGGTTGTCTCTCATACCAACACTGTCCACTGGGATAACTAATGTTTGATCACCCAAACACTTCATCAAAAGTAATACATAAAACACAGGATGCATAGAAGCTAATTCTAAAGGAAACTCCAACTCATATGCTACCTTGCCAACACGTCTTATTACCTAATACAGGTCGACATAGCGGGGACTAAGTTTTCCTTTCTTTCAAAACCACATCACTCATTTCATGGGAGACACCTTCAGACATACCCAGTCGTCGACTTCGAATTCGAACTCTTTTCTTTTCACGTCCGCATAAGACTTTTGGCGACTCTGGGCAGTTTTTAACCTGCCTCTTATCAACTGAACCTTTTCCATTTCTTCATGAACCAAATCTGACCCTATCATTCCCTCCTCACCAACCTCAAACCATCCGATGGGCGACCTATATCTCTGCCCGTAGAGAGCCTCCAATGACACCATCTGAATACTAGAGTGACAACTGTTATTGTAGGAAAACTTGATAAGGGGAAAGTGATCATCCCAACCACCTCTGAAGTCAATCACGCATGCCCTCAACATGTCCTCGAGGGTCTGAATTGTCCACTCCACTTGACCATCCGTTTGTGAGTGAAATGTTGTGCTGAGTTTAACCTGTGTACCAAGCCATTTTTGGAACAACCTCCACAACTAAGAGGTAAATTGAGTACCTTGATCTGAAATGATAGATAAGGGCACCCTATGCAATTGGACCAACTCCCGGATATTCATTTTGGCATAACCCTCCGCCGAATCCGTAGTTTTAACTGGTAAAAAATGTGCAACCTTGGTCAACCTGTCTACCACAACCCAAATAGAATCATAGTATTGATGAGTATTAGGCAGACCTATTATGAAATCCATGTTAATCTCTTCCCACTTAAAAGTGGGAATGCTGATATCTTGAAGTATGCCTCCCGGCCACTAATGCTCAACCTTTACATGCTGACAGTTCGGACACTTGGCTACAAATTCTGCGATATCCTTTTTCATGCCATTCCACTAATAGATTTCCCGTAGGTCACGGTACATCTTGGTGGCACCCGGATGGATAGAATACCTGGATTGAAGAGCCTCATGCAACATCTGGCTCCTCAAATCATCGACATCCGGAATACATAGGCGACCCTGGTACCGAAGCACACCATCTCCCCCTTGTGAGAAGACCTCTACCTTCTGACTTCGAGTGGCTTCTTTAAGCTTTACAAAAATCGAGTTCTCATCTTGTCTAGCATTCACATCAACCACCAAGGAGGCTTACGATCTATTCTGGACAACAATTCCACCATCGGTCGAGTCAATCAACCTAACTCCCAACATAGTGAGTTGATGCACATCTTTCACCAGCTCCTTCTTCCCTTCATCCACATGGGACACACTCTCCATAGAGATCCTACTAAGTGTGTCCACTACCACATCTCATAATGTAGTCCTTAAGTAGATCCAACCACCTCCTTTTCCGAAGATTGAGATCTTTCTACGTGAACATATATTGTAAACTCTTGTGGTCCGCAAACACAGCCACATGGACCCCATAAAAGTAATGGCACCATATTTTCAAAGTGAATACCACCGTGACGAATTCAAGATCATGGGTTGGGTAATTCTTCTCATGAACTTTCAACTATCTAGAGGCATATGCTATCATTTTCCCGCACTGCATCATACACACCTGAGTCCGATTCTCAAAGTATCACAATACACCACGAACCCATCAATGCCCTCGAGGAGAGTCAATACCGGTGTTGAGGTAAGTCAGGTCTTAAACTCTTGGAAGCTCTTCTCACAAGCCTCCGACCATTGAATTTCACCTTCTTCTGGGTCAATTTGGTCAAAGGCACTGCAATAGATGAAAAACCCTCAATAAATCTCCGATAGTAGTTGGATAAACCCAAAAAACTCTGAATATCTAAAGGATTCACCGGTTTAGGCCAATTCTTCACCGCCCCAATTTTCTGAGAATCTACCTTTATTCCCTCACTCAATACCACATGACCCAAAACAGCTACAGACTTTAACCAAAACTTACACTTGCTGAATTTGACATATAATTGACAATCCTTGAGGGTTAGAAGCAGTACTCTAAAATGAGCGGCATGCTCCTCCTCGCTCCGAGAGTATATCAAGATGTCATCAATGAACATGATCACGAACATGTCCAGGTATGGCTTGAACACCCTGTTCATCAGATCGATAAAAGCTGCAGGAGCATTTGTTAGTCAAAAAGACATAACTAAAAACTCATAATGACCATACCGCGTCCTGAAGGCTGTCTTCGAGATATCATTCTCCCGAACTCTGAGCTAAAGATACCGAATCTGGATTTATCGTGGAGAAACACTTTGAACCCTGAAGTTGGTCAAATAAATCATCAATCCTGGGTAGGGGATACCTGTTCTTGAGAGTGACTTTGTTCAATTGTCGATAGTCAATACACATCCGAAGGGAACCATCCTTCTTTCAAACAAATAAGACTAGTGCACCCTATGGAGACTTGCTCGATCTAATGAAACCCTTATCTAACAGGTCAGTCAACTTCTCTTTCAACTCTTTTAGCTCGGCTAGAGACATCTTATAGGGAGGAATAGATATAGGTTGCGTGTCGGAAAGAAGGTTAATACCAAAATTAATCTCCCGCTCGGGAGGAGCACCTGGCAAATCATCAGGAAAGACCTCTGGATACTCACATACTACTGAAACTGACAAGATATTTGGGATCTCAACATCTTTAACCCTAACTAGATGGTACACACAACCCTTCGAAATCATCTTTCTAGCCTTAAGGTATAAAATGAAACGACCTACAGGAACAGCTGAACTACCCTTCAATTCTAAGACTGGCTCACCCGAAAATCTGAAGTTTACTACCCGGGTTCTACAATTAACTGAAGCATAGCATACAAATATCTAATCCATACTGAGAATAACATCAAAATCGATCATGGCTAACTCTATCAAATCTGCTGAGGTGACCTTCTAAAGGACTGAGACTGGGCAACATTTATACACCCGTCTAGGTATAACTACATCAACTACTGGAGTAGAAACTGAGAAGGGTTCTGACAAGACATCGGGACTGACTCAAAAGCTACTGGCCACGAAAGGTGTTACAAAAGACAAGGTAGCCCCTGGATCTAACAAAGCATAAATATCAATATGGAAAACTCATAACATACCAGTGACCACATCCGGGGAGAGTTCCTGCTCTTGACGGGATGCTAAAGCATAGAATCTATTCTGGTGCTGACCGCCAGCTGTGCTAGTAGATGCACCCTGATGTGCTGGGCGTGCAGGAGGGGCTACTAAACTAGAAGCTGGGCCTTGGCCCCCAACCAGATCCTGTCTCGCTACTGGACAATCTCTAAGCATATGGTCGGGCTTCCCACACCTAAAACAAGCACCTGCACCTGTCAAGCACTGGCCTGTGTGTCCCCGACCACATCTGTGACAAGCTGGAATACTAGAATCTGCGGGTTTGCTGCTCTAACCCCTCGATCTTAATGCTCTCTCTCTCTAATCATGTCTAGGCTTGGATGGAACACTCAATACCGAAGCTACTGGAGTTGAAGATCGCTGGTGAGTCTACTGTCGGTACCTATCACCTGACCTCGGCTGGGAGAATCAGTGGTCATCGGTCCTGGCCCTCTTGGCCTCCCTCTCTCTCAGATGTGGAGCCTCTATCTGCTGGGTGTACAACACTATACGAGGAAAGTACATATCCTGATTAAGCATGACAGTCCTACAATCTTTTTCCAAATAGCCTGCCACACCATGAACAAATCAGCTCACCTGCGCCTCTGATCAGTCACTAACTCTGGGGCATACTTTTAGAAGCAAGTGAACTCAAGAGCATACTCCTGCACCGTCATCCTCCCTTACTTCAGATTTACGAACTCAGCTGCCTTTAGCTCTCTTATCTCACGAGGGAAGAATCGGTCTAGAAATGTAACATGAAACTCCTCTAAAGTGACAGGACCTACTCCGGCGACCATGCTATCCATCTATTGGAGAAACCAGATATGCGCGACCCCTTTCAACTGGTAAAAGGCCAAATCTGCACACTCAACTCCAAAAACCCCCATAACTTGGGTGATCTTGACAACCTCATCTATAAACTCATGCGGGTCCGCATCTACCTTGGACCAAAGGAACTCCGACGAGTTCATCCTCAAGAAGTCTCTAACTCAAGCCGCCGCTGCATTGCCATTTTGCGGAACATGCGCAATGGCCTTCTTATTGATCTGAGTATCTAAGGCGTGCGCAAGCATCTGAATAGCGGCCCGGAACTCAGGGTGAGCAACTAGCTCCGGTGCCTGATACTCCTGAACCGGTGAGGCTTACTAGTGCCCATTATCGTTGCCATCCTCGAGGCCATCATCATTCCCATTTCTCCTACCATTCATTCTTCTAGAAGTCATGATTCTGCAATCACGAATAGATCGAATTAGAAGGATAGAAAGGCTTTTCATCGCATGAAATAGATAAGAAAGAAGGGAACATTTCTTAAACATCTCGTAGCCTCTTTGTCATAAGTGTGGCGCGCTTCACACCCATGAAAAAGACTCTACTTAATGCGGCTTTCAGAAACCCTAGGACACTTCAAAATCTAATGCTTTGATACCAAGTTTTTCACGACCCGCACGGAGGCCTAGATCGTAACATGGGACAAGGAGCCCCAAGAGACCCCAAGTCGACCTATGGAATAAGCTTACATATAACTCAATCAAGAAACTGAATAATAAACAATATAATAATAGTAGAAGTCTAACTTGGAATATAACATCAGAATATGAAATCTGAAGTTGAATATGTACATATGTCTTAATAGCCTCTAAACTTGATGAGTTGATGGGACAAGACCCGAACTAACTCAACAAGCTGAAACTATAATACATAAAGCAAAGCTGAATAGTCTAGTCTTTGGAAGATGAGGACTCACCAACAAAGCAACGCTAACTCTAACAGGTTGGCTTAGGGCGGGGCTAAAGCTAAGAGTCGAGTCTTATATCATGAAACGATACAACATAGAAAGTATGCGTTCAGTACGTGGAATGTACCGAATATGCAAGGTATGTAATACCACTAAAGTAAATAAAATCATTTAGAGGGAATGCATAATGTAAACATAAACATAAGAATCTGAGAGTAGGGCTTGCATGCATCTTTCTGAAATCATGGTCTCCTCATAATATAACATAACATAACGTCATAACATCATAACTAATTCGATTGACTCAAAGATGAATTTCGACATTTAGAAGTAAAGATGAACATTAAGTTAAACTTGCTTTAGAACATGCATTTACATAAATCGAGATTAGTAATGAAACATGCATATCTGAAATCATGAGGAACAAATCGGAGACTTGTCTTTTAACCGACATACCACGATAGAGCTTACATGGTCCCAACTATCATACTCAAGTGAGTAGAGTTGTCCAATGCCTTTCCAAGGCTAGGTACGATACCATGATATCGATATCAAGCTGAAGGCCCATTCGGGCAGGGGAAGCTCACGAGGAAGGTCCCAAAGCCATAATGTGTAAACCTACGTTGGCGCGTAGTTTTGAGGCATAGGGTGATCGACCCTTAGCCTGCTCGGCGCTAGACATTACTCCCAAAATATGTATATGCTCTACATTGTTTTATAATGAAGCTCAACATCGTCAAATGACGAAACTCAATAATCAATACATCTCAAATATGAAATCATGCATATGAGAAGCTTTAATTCAAACATACAACAAGCTGATAAGTATAATTAGGAGTCTTCACTCGAAAATCTTGTGGTAAGCTATGCATAGGGAACCTTTAACTCAAAACATACCACAAGCTGAAAATATAATTGGGAGATTTTGCTCCAAAACAACGTGGTAAGCTTAATTGAAAAAATCATCATTCATACTCAACATATGGGCATTGCCCAAAGCTTTATCATAATTGATGATACTTAATCCATATCAAAAACATCAATTATAAACATGGGTAGCTTTAAAACATGCTTTTCTTTATAATATCTTATCATTATCACATATACATCACAAATCTCACTTTTCATGAACATCTCATCAATGGGCTTTAAAATTCATAAGGCTAGAAATATGATTTTTAATTGAAATTATTATAAAAATTGCCTATGCTTCATAATTTAATAATAAAATTATAATCAATTCATACCCATGTATAGCACTAGATAATTCATGTATTTAGGTAAAACCCCATCGTAAATCATGGAATTTCATACTTTTAGAGAGGGATTGGGCATGGGTGTGGAAGAAACCACCTATTCATAACCCTACATACCTGTTTGAGGCAGAACCTTACCCTCCCTTGAATGCCCGAAAAGAAATTTAAGATCACTAGATTGCTCACTCTATCACTTCTCTTCTACTATCCATGCATGGACGAAAAATGAATAAACTGAACTTAATCCCATAAAAGGCCACTATTCATAACCCAAAACATCGTAGTCTAGGATTTAGGAACTTAAAATTTTTGAAAAGGCCCTTACTAATATTACAGAAAATAACTGCCAGGTGGCCCTAACAAGTAACCTGATGACTCGTGGCTAGGGGTACGACTCGTGGTGTCATCTGTTATGTTAACTGCTTAGCAAATCTTCAGGGCTCATCACGAGTCATATCACGACTCATTATGTGTGACCACGACTCGTGGTCACCACCCGTGAAGTACACTACCTCACTTTTCTTTTCCTTTCTTATTTCCCTCCCTACGACTGACCCAACGACTAGTGGGGCCTGACCACGAGTCGTGGTCTCACCCGTGGGGTTTCATCTTTTCCAGTTCTTCTCACTAATCCCTGGGCTTTCCCCACAACTCACCTCACGACTCGTGAGCTGCTCTCACGAGTTTTTCCATGGCTAATTCTAAGTCTACTGCAAATTTTTCAACCTTTCTCCGTTTCAACTCCCGAGTCTTATCCTTGGGCTTCAAGGGTATAAAAATGTGCCTCACAATGACTCGTTGTTTTCTACAATGAGTCGTACTAGTGCTCGTGGTTAGGGGTCACCATCCCCCATACTATCACTCCATGACTTAATATAATGACTCGTTATTTCCTACAATGAGTCTTACCATGACCCATTACTTTCCTAAAGCCTAGCACTCAAATAGATTCCACGATCCTTTCCCATGACCCGTCACACCATACAATGCATCGTAGCTTGACTCGTATGTTTAAGATCTAACATCCAGTATCTTATCACGACTCCTGACCATGACTCACTACATCACCTATGACTCTTTCCATGAGTCGTTATCACTGGTAGGGGAGATTGCTGGCTCACCACGACTTCCACCAGTGACCATACCATGGAACAACGACTTGTACCACAAGTCGTTCTAAGAGAAAATTGCAGATTTTTTGCTTAATCTTCTACTAGTATAGGGCTTGATCATAGGGACTTTTGCAGTGTTATACCTTCTCTAACTTCATCAAAAACTTGAGGAATCTTCATTGAAAGGTTCTGCAATAGAAGCTCACCATATGTAAATAAACCATCAAACCAAATTTATAACATAGCTTATGTACAGACAGTAAGTTATACTTAAAATTTGGTACATATATGACATTTGTTAAGACCAACCAAAAAGAATAGAGAGACTCCCTGTGTGAGAAACATTCACCTTGAAAGAATTAGGTAGACTAATATTCAAAGGCAGAGTGTGATGTCAAATACAAGAAAAAATTGGAATTATAGCACATGTGTTCAGAAGCTCCTAAATCGATAATCCAAGTTCCAGGTTTCAGACTAGAGAAATAACAATTGAATATTTAAAAATAGTATCAGCAATAGCAACATGATTAGTTCCTACATTTGCTGACTTCCCTATCTTTCTTTGATTAT
This sequence comes from Datura stramonium, assembly GCA_018107945.1. Taxonomy (NCBI): domain Eukaryota; kingdom Viridiplantae; phylum Streptophyta; class Magnoliopsida; order Solanales; family Solanaceae; genus Datura; species Datura stramonium. The sequence continues at coordinate 255,018 of JACEIK010000498.1, read as the reverse complement.
ATAAATTCATCATTTATGATATTTGTTCTTTGTTGTACTGCTCCAGTAGATTTCTTCCACTTGATTCATTTGATCTCCCTAGCATGTGTGTATTGTCTTCAAGCACTCCTACTGCATTTTCCTTGATTTTTCCCTGAAAATTCTTAGGATTAGTGAACTAAAAATCTTCTGGGAAACCAATGATCTTGTAACAATCCTCCTAGATATGTTCTATCTTCCCACAATAGGTGCAATTGACATTGGGATTGTATTTCTTCTTTCCTTTGATTCTTTGTGGTTGTTTGACATATTTCTTTTTAGTGTTTCCAAACTTTTGGTTTTCAGCTGTGTCTGTCTATAAGCATCATTTAATCCTATCAGAAATTGAATTAGTCTTTGGTCTTCAAGAGACTTGCTTAATTTCTCCTTTCCTTTGCATACTACACATAAGTGCAACATTCAATCAAATTGAGCAAATCTAATTCATCCCACAATCACTTAAGTTTTGTAAAATATCTAGATATGTCACTATTTCCTTGAACTAATCCTGAAATATCTTCTGGCAGATGGTACAGCTTTGCACCATTAGATCTTTCAAATCATTGCTCTAAGCTGTTGTAAAGGTCTTTTGCCATCTTAGAGTAGACCACACCATCACCAATTTTCTTGATTAGTGCATTCAATAAACAAGATATCACCATGTCATTACAGCAATTACATTGCTCATATATAATCTGTAGCAGTGGGCTATGGAGGTTTACACCATCTATTGATGAAACCGAGCTTCTTCTTTGCGGAAAAAGCTATGAGAATGGATCTCCTCCATCCAGGGAAACTACGACATCAAAGATGGAATTCACTATATTCATTCCTGGTGAATCAAAAGTACTCAAGAAATAATGATGATTGTTATTGATGGCTCCATTACCACCGGCAGCTGTGGTCGTAGCCATGGTGTTTTATTCTGTCATCTAGGAGAAAAAGATTGATTGTGAATAGGGTTTTGGATCGAGCTTTTACTCTAATACCATGAAATTATTCTTTTCTGCTTCATTGTAATTTTCTTCTCCAATTGTATGTTTATACACAAATTTGTATAAAAGAAAAAGAAAACAAAAGACTAAACTATACACTTGTCCTACTCTTATCAACTAGTATGAAAACAAGATAACAAACTATTATGTTGTCATGTGAGTTTTCAAGTGACACAAGTTTCTATTCCATCAGCAATTGTGGCTTGATCGTATGGTGAAAAATTAATCCATCATATCCCTTGATGTTCTCCACATGCCAGCTCTGAAACAAGACAACTTCAATAATTTATTTGTTCAACTTCATCTTCTCCGAAGTTCTTATTTCTCTTTCCCTGACTTCATTTTCTCCAAAGTTCTTCAATATCGTCTTCATCCAAACAGTTCCTCAATTTAAGAAGAAGACTATACCTAACTTGAATTACTCTGATCAGCTTTACTTCTTGCATGTTTTCTTTTGCTAAAATTATTATTTAATTCAAATTTTTTACAAATCCTTCCATGGAAAATTTACACTATACAGATATATAAATATACTCTTCAGGGTTTTTCGTGATTATTAATAGTAATTGCAATATTTGCATGCCCCACCAGCTAACACAAGAAATAATTGCCAAGCAGTGATACATAAATCAATATGTGCTAACTGAAATGCATATGTATGGCTGGAACAGAAATTGAATATCACTAGTTTAGCGACACTCTCTTGATAGTCAGAACAATTTATCTACAAACTATAATTATAAGTTGAAGAAATCATTCGCAAAAATCAGTCAGACAAAGATTAAAAATAAATAAATAGCACAGATTCAAAGAAGTAAAATAACTATCAATCAAACTTTGAAGCATTCTTCTTCTATTCCTTTACAATATATCTTTGTGATTTTTTTAAAAAGAGCATTATATTGTAAAGTGAGTGCAACAGTTAGGAACAATCGAGTTAAAAATATTTGCCAAAATTCGTTATGCTAATATGAAAGATTACAACCCTTCAAAATAAAGCTGATATTTTATTATGTAAAATATTTTGTTAAACTATATTAAGAGAATATTTTTAGTAATTTAACTTTTAGTTTTAAAAAAAAATCATTTTTGATAAATATAAATACAGATTTTTATTTTACAGGTATATTGGATATTAAATTTAAAATAAAAACTATAAATTTAGAGCAAAAATTAGAAGGAGAATATAGTTCATCCAATCATCACTTAATAATTAGCAATTACTATGTAATGATTAGATGAAGCAAAGAGTTCTAAAGAAGCCAAAGAACGTGAGAATTGGAAAATATAAAGATTTCAACTTTGCTGTTTGACTGAAACATGGACTATTATAATAAGGCCTCGCATCATTGCAGCGCCGGTTGCTGAAGTAGAAAAGTCACGCACACTATTAGGAAGCTTCGACAGTTCGCCCTAAGCGCCAATTGCATAATAGTTTTCTATAGTTTTTCTTAACTTGATCTTGGAATGAGCTACGATATGTCCTACATTTATAAATACACTCTAAATATAAATTCTAAATAATTTTTGTCCTAGATAGATGTAGGAGCCATTGTATTGTGTTACATAATGAGTTTTGATGATTGATAAAGTATTTCTAGACTATGATTGTATATAAAGACGGATCAGGTATAATTTATGACTCACACTGATGTTGCCGGTTAGATATTAATCTAGGTGCATAGGTGGCATAAGTTTACTCCAACAAGAAAGGATACGTGTGAAGCAATTAAAAAGAAAACACAATAAGAGTCCAAGAAGGAAGCAGATATCACATGAGAAGGAAGCAGATATCACATGAGAAGAAAAAGGAAAGAAAAATATTAACTTTTTTCTGCAAGCCAAAAACCTAAAAGACATACGAAGGTTGGAATTAAGCAGCGGTGGTTAAGAAAAAATATAAATAAGGTCTTGTTGTTGAAAAGTTTTTCTGCGACAATTGAGCACATGTAATAGCAAAAAGGGTCTTCATACAATTATCAAACTTCGAGAGAGAGAGAGTTCTTTTGATTATTGTTCTCAGGTCAAGTGTGAGTTTATGACTCGAGCTGTGAGTTGAGAAACGCGTCACTATTTAGAGGTAATTAGTGAAGTCTTGAGGTACTAGAGGTAGTCCCTTTGATTGTGGAGTTGTAATCTAAAATCTTCTCGTGAGTTAAATAAAATCTTATTCGATAGGTCGTGTTTTTATTATTCCATTTAGCAAGGAGATTTTTCATATTACATCTGCATGTTCTATACTGTTATTATTCTGCACGTGTGATTGAATTGAACTAGGTTCAATATCATAGAAAACTGGTGGTGATTTCAGTTGATATTAGAGCAGAATTTTTTCAATAAAAGCTTACACCTTGAAAAATAAAGTATGGGAGAACCACCAATGGTTCAGGAGGGACAATCAACCACGAGACCATCCTTATTCAATGTTCACTGTTATGGGTGGTAGAAAAATCGCATGATGGATTTTCTCATAGTGAAGACCACAACCTGTGGAATGTAGTTTTGGATAGACCTACCATTCCCATGAAACTAGCTGAAGATGGAAAAACACAAATTTCAAAAGGAAAATTGGAGTACTCGAATGAAGAAAAATTGGAAGTTGAGATCAATACAAAGGCGAAAAAGATTCTAGTTTGCGGACTTGGCCCTGATGAATACAATAGAATCTCATCTTGTACTAGTGAGAAGGAAATTTCGGATGCTCTCCTAAATGTTCATGAAGGAACAAGTCAAGCGAAGAAGTCTAATATTGATATGTTAAATCGTCAATATGAGTTGTTTAGAATGAATGAGGGGGAATCTTTTTATGATACGTACACTACATTTTCATCTATTATCAATGAGATGTACTCTCTAGGTGAAGTAATTCCCACAAACAAGACGGTAAGGAAGCTTCTAAGCGTTCTTCCTGAATTCTGGGAAAGCAGAGTGGAAGCTATTTCTGAAGCATGAGATCTCGACACTGTAACTATGGATGACTTGATAGGAAACTTAAAAACATATGAACTTAAGATGTCTCAAGAAAAGGAACTCACTAGTTCTCATAAGGAAAAGAGCCTGGTCCTCAAGACTACAGTTGAAGATGACAACATGGCTTTGCTCACTCGAAGATTTCAATGAATCATTAAAAAAGGGTTTAATACTCAAAAGAAGAATGCATCAAAATTGTTCGAAAAAAATCTTTGAGATCTGATTTGTCATAAATGTGGTGAACATGGTCACTCCAGGAAGGAATGTCCTCAATGGGAGTTAGAGTACAAGTGGAATCTGGTTGAAAAATCTAAGGAAAGAAGGATCCAATTCAGATTCCTGATAGAATACTTGGCATAAAAGAAGCGGACAATGTGGTGAAATGAGCTCTAGCTTCTATGGGAGACAATTCAAGTGATGAATCTAAAGAAGTCACTGAACAAGATGATTGCTCTCTCTTGGATATGGATGACTCAGATGATGAAGATGTGCTAGCTCTAACAGCTGATGTGGAGTTAGACATTGAAGATTACAAGAGTGAGGTAAGCTTTCTAGAACTCAGTTAAACAATTAAAACCTATTCTAAATAAAAACATGCATCATAATCACTCATTCTCATAGATGAGTTGAACACTATGTCCATTCAAAAGGAACACATAATGAATTCATATGCATTACTTAAGCAAGACACTAAATAACATGAAGAAGAAATAAGGGAGTTGTTAAAAAGTGTAGATCAGTGTGTAGAGGTACTCAAAGAAAATCATGAAAAAGGGTAAACTATAAAGAATCACCTTATAATATCCCAAACCTTGAGTGTTGAAGTTAAGAAGCTTCAAAAGACCTTGAATAGAAACAAAGCTGAACTGGAAAGAGCCTTAAAATGGACTAGATCTTCTGAATTTCTAATCTCTATGCATGAAAATTACTCTAAAAAAAGACAAGGACTGGGATATAAAGATCCCACATATAGCTCAAATAACAGACCTAAATTGCATAATATTTTCTGCTCTCATTGTAGGTTTACAGGAAATTATCAAGGAAAACTCTTAATCGAGAAAAGAGACATAAACAAAAACATTGAATATGTAAAACCTAGGTTAATGTCTACAAAAATCAAAATAAAAAAATAAAAACCTAAAAATCAGAAGAAATATGATTTTGCTACATTAGGCTAAACGAGATTTAATTCACCCATTCAAAAATGGAAAGAGACCCAAGCTTGTCTGGGTACCCAAATCTAACCTTTGACTATCTGTGCAGGTGAAAGTGAGAGAAAAGAAAAGAACCTGGTACATGGATAGTGCATCCTCTAGGCATATGGAGGGAATAGTGGAAAACTTTCTCTCACTCACCAATCACAAGGTGGAAATGTAGCCTTTGGGAATGGAAAGAAAGGTGAATTGTTGGAATAGAAAAGGTTGGAAAATCAATGTCACAGGAAATTGACAATGTGTATTACGTAAGGATCTTGAAACATAATCTGCTGAGTATCTCTCAAATGTGTGATAAGAGGAATTTTGTCTTATTTACATCTGCAGATTGCGAAGTCACTAGTCTGAATACAGGAAACCTGGTTCTCAAAGGGAAAAGATACAAAAATGTGTACAAGGAAAATATTATGAATCCCATGGGGGAGGAACTTTCCTTCTTGAGCGCGTTAATGGATAGTTTTTAACTCTGGCACAGACGCATGAGTCATGCCATCTTCTCTCATCTAAACAAGCTTGTGGGAAAAGAACTGGTACTTGGTCTTCCTAAAACCAAGTTCAAAGATAGTTTGATCTTGATGCCTGCGCAAAAGGAAAACATGTGAGATCGTCTTTTAAACCCATTAAGGTAGTCAGCACCACCAGATGCCTGCAACTTATTCATATGGACTTGTGTGGTACAATGAGAGTAACTAGTAGAGGAGGCAAATGATATTTTCTTGTTATTGTAGTTGACTACACCAGGTTCACATGGACATTGTTCTTGGCCAACAAAGATGAAACATTTGATGTATTCTCCATATTTGTCAAAAAGGTTCAGAAGAAACTAAATCACGTACTGGGAAGCATTAGATCATATCACAAAACTCAGTTTGACAACCCAAAATTTCTTGAATATTGTGTAGATTCAAGAATTGACCATAATTTCTCAACCCCAAGATCTCCACAACAAGTTGGGGTAGTGCAAAGAAAGAATAGAACCTTAGGGGATATGACTAGAACTATGTTGACAGCCAGTGGACTACCTCAAGGATATTGGGGTGAGGTAGTGAAAACAGCTTGTTACCTGATTAATAGGTGTATGATCAGACCACTGGTAGACAAAACTCCTTATGACTACTGAGGGAAGAATTCCAAATTTGACCCATCTTAGGACATTCGATTGCAAGTGTTTTGTTCATAACAATGGCAAGGATGCATTGGGAAAGTTCGATGCCAAGAGTGATGAAGGAATCTTCCTTGGATACTCATCACATAGTAAAGCTTACAAAATCCTGAATAAGAGAACAAACTGTGTTGAGAAAAGCATTCATGTAATCTTCGATGAACAAAATAAAGCACACAATGGAAGTGCACAGGAGGACATAGAGGAGATTGGTATGGCACCAATTACAAACCCTAAGGGAGGAACCAGGTACATAGGATGAAGGTGTGCATGATGAGATGCTGAACATTCCCATAACGCAACTATCTGAACAAGGAGTCGGTCCTAATGCATCACAAAATGACATTGTTGAAGCACCAAAACCCGTTAAAAGTCAAAACTTTTCAAGATATGAACCTGGTTCCTCTCAGACAACAGAACAACAAAAGATACAAGCAGGACACTGGAAGCATAAAAGTTCTCATCCAATTCTCAATATACATTCTCCATTGGATACTGGTCTACAAACCCCATCCAAGTTAAGGAACATGTGTGCATTTTAAGCCTACTTATCCATGATTGAGCAAAAAAATTGTCAAAGAGGCCTTGCTGGATACAAACTTGATCATGTCTATGCAAGAGGAACTGGGATAATTTGAGCGGAGCAACATATGTAACCTGGTTCGTCGTCCTGACAATATAACAATTATAGGAACCAAATGGGTATTCAGGAACAAGCTTGATGATTAGGGGATCATTTTCAGGAATAAAGCTAGATTGGTAGTCCCCAAGGGTACAATAAAGAAGAGGGCAAGGGTTATGATGAGACGTTTGCTCCTGTAGCACGGATAAAAGTCATAGGAATACTCATTTTTTATGCCACCAATATGAAATTTAAATTATATTAGATGGATGTTATGAGTGCCTTCTTAAATGGTCTTCTATAAGAAGAAGTATATGTGAAGCAAACTCCAGGTTTTGAAGATCACGAGTTTCCCGATCATGTGTACAATTTAAATAAGGCCTTGTATGGACTTAAAAAATTTCCAATAGCATGGTACGACAAACTTTCATATTTCCTCTTATCTCATGGGTACAACAGGGGGAAGGTCGACAAAACCCTGTTTCTAAGTTAATGAGGCAAAACCATTCTTATTATACAGGTTTATGTCGATGACATCATTTTTTATGCCACAGACCAGGTTCTATGTGATGAATTTGAAAAACTTATGAATAATGAGTTTGACATGAGCATAATGGGAGAGTTGAACTACTTTTTGGGAGTACAGATCCCACAAACCAAATAAGGAACCTCAATTCATCAACAGAAGTACATTAGGGAACTGTTGATCAAGTATTACATGGAGAACTCCAAAGTAAATGATACTCCCATTACAACTACTACTCGACTAGATGTTGATGAACCGGGTCCAAGAGTTGAGGAGACCAAGTACAGAGGAATGACTGGGTCTCTATTATATTTGATAGTAAGCAGACTAAGCATTATGTCTAGTGTGGGCTTATGTTCAAGGTTCCAAACAAATCCAAGGAAATATCACCTAAAAGCAGTAAAACGCATTTTGAGGTATCTAAAAAAAATTAATAGACTTGGTTCTTTATTATTCGATCAGTGAATATTTCAAACTCATTGGCTATGTAGATGCAGACTATGCTAGATTCTTGGTCGACAGGAAAAGCACATATGGAATGGCACACTTCTTGGGATCATGTTTCATATCTTGGACAATCAAGAAGCAAAATTTAGTGGCTCTATCTACAACAGTGGCTTAGTAGATAGCAACTGCATCATACTGTTCTTAGGTATTATGGATCAAATAGAAACCGGAAGATTATGGGATCCAATTGGACAAAATACCCATTCTATGTGATAATGCCAGTGCCATGAACATGGTAAATAACCCAGTCGACCATAAAAGAACAAAGCATATTGATGTGTGCACCATTTCCTGAGAGATAATGTTGAAAAAGGACATGTTCTGATGGAATTCTACAATACTAAGGAGCAGGTGGCTAATATATTCACCAAAGCCCTGGGAAGAGAAGCTTTTAAAAGAATTCGTGTGGAACTTGGCCTTATAAGACTCACCTAAATATGTTCCTCTTGATTTTCCTTTTTTTCACTTTTGACTAGTAAATTGTTTATTCTTATGCTCATTTGGTATTTTTCATTTTGAATTTTAATCCAGTTTTGTTCCTTTTATTAGGATCACACCTCAAGCAAGCTACAATGTGTGTATAGGTAGGGATGATGTGACCCCTACTCTCTATACTACTGGAGAGAGTGGACCATGTACAAGAAAGATCAAAATGATGACCTGTTCTCTTGACGGTCAAATGGTATGTACCCGTTCTCCTTCATATATATTGAAGTCATTGGCACTACAACCGCTCTTCACTTGAACCTGGTCAATACCCTCTTTTCACCTACTGAGAGTGATCACATTTTGTTCCTTCTTTTAAATAAAGGGGCTAAGTTGTTGACAATATGTGAAATACTAGAGGTTCTGTATAGATGAAATACTAACTAGATCGGGATAGGCCAAGTCATCTCAGAAGTTAAACAAGTGTAAATAATCTCGGGAAATAGGTAGCCTCAGCTTCCCAGCTTATTGAATACCTCCAGCTAGAGTTTAACTCTAGCTGCGATTTAGCTTACTTGAATTTATTGGGATCAGCAACTTCACTATTCGTAGCTATTAGCTGCTAATTAGGAAGGAGAAAGTAATTTCAGCTATTACTAGGTTAATTTTACAATCTCTTATCCATACCCACTACTATATTCCCTTCCAATGCTTAATTAATCTCTCCCGAGAGACAATCAAGAAAGTATAGATAGACCCATATCATCATCAATAGATCTTCATTAATAGATTGAAGGGAATCCAATAGATTTACACTTAATTCAACATCCTGAAGTTGATTCTAGCAATACACAATCCAATTAAGTATTCATCATCACACACCTCTAGTTAATGATTTTACCTACTCATAGTTAAGAAATTCAAAAACACAATCATTAATAGCATCAGTGAATTTAATAAGAATAGTAGATAAATAAGAAACCAAATTGTCTTTCACTACAGCTGAAACTTAATAATATCTTCAACGAAAATCCCTTTATCAACTAATAGATTGTCTTCAGCTAAGAGAGGAAACAATGATGTGATGTGTACATGGATTTTCTCTCTAACTCTATATGTTCTTCCTCTCTCTTTTATAGAGTACTTCTTTTTCTATTTATACCATGAATAGTAGGGTACTTTTCCTTCCTTTTTCAGCAATGGACAGTTATACCCTTAAAAGCATCATTCTGATATCGGCGAAGGTACTGAAGGTTCACCGATGAAATGCATGAACCACCAGATACTTGCTCTTCTTCTGCATTCATTTCCAGTGAACTTCGGCGGTTCACCCGGCGTTTTGCCGATGCCAATCCGTGAACTTCCGGATCTTCAATACCAATTCCAAAATTTTCTGAGTGTCATTCGGTGACTGCACCGGCGTCTCACCACTGGTGACTCGTGAACCTCCTTGTAAAGCCTTCCATAACCAACCCCAGGGTTACTAGCTATTTCGACGCCCCCGAGGGGCTAGATGACATCGCTCTGAGGAGAGGTATGATGTCCGTGAGGGATGAATATGAGGTCCGAGGTCCTCATACAGTCCATTCCATGGTTGGACTACTCTTATGTCGTATTGACACACCCTGTCGAGTTTGGTTCCTGGGGTACAAACAGCAGGGTCCACCGACTCAGACACAACTATAATTCAGGGGCCGAGCGGGCTAAGTTGCAAACCTAGGGGACGGGTAGGACGGCTATATGTTACACCCTGTAAAATTCCTGACACATAGATGGCCTATTCGCGTGTTGGTTAAGAGTATTTGAAAGCCATACATGCTAGAAAAAGGTCCGGGAAAAGACTGGACGAGAAACCTGTCGAACCATCGCGGAAGGAGCCGGGGCAGAGCCCCTCCGTGATGGCAACGTGTCACGAAGGTGGAGCCTCCGCGTTGGCTCCGTGACACGTTGGCCTTGACCAGGCACAAGTATATAAAGCCCCCACTTCGGTTTAATTGATTAAAACCTTATAATTT